>SOPF01027266.1:38261-80174 GCA_012979155.1 Hypericum perforatum | reverse complement strand
TCCGATCGAGATTCTATCGTTGTGGTATTACGTTTCCGTCTGCATCAGTTGGTATCTAGAGACCAGCGTACGCTCCTTCATCATGCCTCCAAAGCATGATAATCAACCGGAGGTGACTGCTCTCGAGGCCCTGGAAAATCGCATGATGGATATGTTGGCACAACAATCCGCTGTCTTTCAGCGACAACATGACAAAGTCATGGAAGTCTTGTGCGCCCAAATGGCTAACACCACTACAACGACAAGATTAGCACAACGAGGACATCAAGTTTTTCCACCACCTGTTATCAATCAGTCTGAATATGATGATGAGGTCACCGTGGATAATTCTTGGACACTGTTGGCTGATCGCGAGCTGCCCGTAACCAAGTGGGACTCCTACCCTGGTGAGGAAGACGAGGTCGATGAAGGTGATGTTCTTGTGATTCAACATCTTTTAAAGACTAATCGTACTGACTTATTGGGTGTCCCAATTTATGACTCTTACCCTAGTGAAGAGGATGAGGGACACGAGGTTAACGAAGTTGTTGCTAGTGCGTTGGTAAATGTGTCTTTACCCCAGATTTTTCAAGATTATGAATTTGAGTATGTCGAGCATATTGATTTTCTTGGAGTTGAGAATTTCACATATGTTAAAAATTCTCAATTACTGGATATGTGGCATGGCCTCAAGGATGCCGCAAGATGTGCTCGGAGAATTGAGTTTCTGGTCTTTCATCTAGAGACTTTGTATGATTGTCTTACTTCCAAATATTTATTCTGTTGGGATGGGAGATACCAAGTGTCAATGCGATGCTCAAAGGTGTTCAAGAATACATGTACGAAGATCTCGAACTGGTCGACCACATTAAATTCGAGGACGAATTTCTCCAACCAGGGGAGAATGATAGAGATAAAGAATGATATTTAATTAGTAGTTATCTTTAGTATTTGGATTATTGTTAGGAGTTTTAGTTATAGTAAAATTACATCTATTAGGTTTCTTTAGTTTTCTATAAATAGGACTTATGGTTTATTGTTTTGGTTGGTTGAATTTGATAATTAAAATTAAGGTTATTCCTTATGTTGTCTTCGTTTCCGGTATCTTGTTAGATCCGATCGAGATTCTATCGTTGTGGTATTACGTTTCCGTCTGCATCACTTAGTCCGATACGACAGAACAATAAAAATTCTCATCAATGTCATGTTGCCTCGTTATCTGAATGTGACACTGCCTCATTTTTGCGTTAAACAAAATAGAAATCATAAAAAGATGAATTATTAATTTCTTGAACAAATAAGAAGACTACAACGAACATAACAATTTTTTTGTGAAATGGTGAAAGAATAGAAAGAAAGAAAAATCAACAAATGAATTATTCGAACTCCCAACAAGAAAACTGCTTCTTTTACAAGCATCGAGCAACTAATCCTGCCTTCCATCATTATTAAGAAGATCTTCTAACAACTGGTTGTCTAAGTACTCGAACTCGAATACCTCTTGCCCGTTGAAAGAACCCTCGTTCCCTCTGTAAGTCCCAAACAGAGATTCATTATTATTAACAGAACTGGAAGACCCATAACTGAAGGACTTAGTTGAAGAGCTTTGGTTAGCAGGAACACTAGTACTAGAATCCTGTCCATACTCGTTAGGGAAGTTAAGGATGGCTAGATGTCCCCGGAACTCGAATGCAGCTCGGTCATAAGCCCGGGCCGCCTCCTCGGCCGTCTCGAACGTCCCTAGCCACCGCCTCGCTCCGTTCCTTCTAGGGTCTCGTATCTCCGCCGCGAACTTCCCCCACGGTCGGCGCCGGATCCCCCGGTATCGAGCCTCAAGTCTCCTTCCTGTATCATTTTGGTTTGTGTTTTTCCCTCCTTGGGGCACGTCCATAATTTTTTTTGACTTTGCTATCTTGAGGGGTAATGGAAAATATTATATGGTAGGAAGCTTCTACGATCAATTTTCTAGTTATACGAAGGGGTTGAAATGCTTGATGATGGTTGACAGTTTTGAAGAGTTTCGAAGGTATATATATATACACACACTTTCTGTTAAAGAACAAGATGTAATATTTATAATATGTATCCTATGCATGCATTTGGTTGACGGCTTTATTATATTTACAGTATCGAGAAGATGGCTAGAAATTTGAAAGTTGGTCTCATTCGGCGGTTGTCCCTTTGTAGATGCTGAGAAGCTTGCGATACTTCATAAAAAACAAATACCATTAATTAACTATTTTTCATGTACTTTATGGAGTTCCACGTACTTCTCATTCCATACATGGGCTAATTTTTAAATTTCTGAATAGAATGAACAGATCTAAAAAGAGTTACCAGAATGAACAAGTCGTACAAATTACATTTTATTTTGTGAAATTTCATGTATTTAAATATGAGTAATGTCAACACCTACTTAGTGTTTTTTTCATTCCAAAATTTTATACTTTTAAGTTTTTCCTAGGGATCCAGGCCAATTAACTTGTATCTGTTACTCATGGCACCTACATAATATTTTAAATGAACAAGCAGCTGCTCTTTCTGTTATGGACGATCAACTGGGATTTAACTATTAATTATATACGTGGCCTACCAAATTATAACCAATAAACCGAAACCTCATTGGCTAACTAGTTAATCGATTAATGTTATCTGATTAAGAGCCTTTGTTCAGAGAGGATAAAGTAATTAGTATATCTTTATTTATAGAATAATACTTGGTAGTCCTTTTGAGAGCTAATTCATTGAGCTTTAAACTAGAGTCATGTAATTAAGCTAAAATATAACTGGTAATTAAATATAAGGAAGTTTTGACGGTTAAACGACTTTTTTTGGAACAGTATAGTATCTGGTTTTTATTTTTAAAATGACATGGGAATTGAAAGGAGATATTCGTTGACCACATGTGACATAAAGACGAATATTACAATAAAAAAATATGTACAATGCTATCTTTTTAAAGTGATAATTTTTCTAAATTAATAAATAATATTGATTCTAAGTAGAGACTAGTATAAAAATATGATAACTATTCTATTATAATAAATTGTACTTTGTTATAACATTTTAGCAATAAAATTTGATCTCACTTTTGGCATAAAGTGACATTTTGTAATAAGTACATACAATTTTTTATATTTAAGAATTCAAAAATATTTTAAAATATTAATTTATAGTTGTTTTCTTACTGTAAAAAGATCATCAAATATAATATTTTAATGATGTAATAAGTTAAGATTTAAGTAATTTGAATAAATATAATAATTTATTATTATTAGATATTTATTATTCAAAATTTTAAATTTTTTATTGTTGAGAAAAATATAAATTTCTTTTATGTGATAATCTATATAAAATGATACTTTTTATCCTAATAATATTATTTTAGAGAAATTTTAATATACAAACTTTGAAAAGATTCATCCTTGAAATGTAGAAGCGCCAAAAGCAAACCTAGTTTAAAACTGAAAAAAACTTCTGACAATTTCCAATGGCTTTATGTGGCAAGCGGGGCGGCGTCCTTACATACCAATTTTGCTTCTAGATCAAGCCCGCTAGTCTCCAAATCGTTTTCAAAATTACCAATTACATTTTTTATTTGAAAAAATGCCAATTAGTTAACAACTAATAATTTAAATTTTGGAGAAAGAGATACTTTATATTAATCAGATTTCATAATACTGTTAAAATATTTTTAACATTTCACTTAAAAAAATGTCGAAACAAATATTTTTTTCGGCATTAAGTTCAACGTCGAAAAAGTACACATTTAAATTTTTTTTACATAAAGTCGAGATTGTATTTGATAAAAATGGATGTTTTAGACATCGCATCTGAGTTGCAAAAGTTTGACATTTAAATGTAACTAAAACAACCAAGCTGTTTATTTTTGAAGCTCAAAACGTTGAAATAAAAACCCATCTTTTAGTTTACATATTGAAGATAATATATTCACGTTGAAGTTTGTTGAAGTTTGTCATGAATTTTTTTTGAAAGTCATGAACGGAATGTTGGAAAATATGGTGGTATAGAGGATGGAACAATTGTGACTGGTGCTGCCCTGAATTCGAGGATTTGGTAGAGGTCTTTTAAGATAATTAGTTCGACCTTTTGAAGTTATCGAGAGTACAACCACACTGTAATCGAGATTCAATACGTGTATAATGAATTATGAACATTCTAATAATAAAAAATATGGTGCTTAATGGGAATTGGAAAAGTATAAGAAATTTTTGTTGTACGAAAATGGAATCTGAAACCTCTATTTATAGAAGTCTTGGAAATACTATGGAACCTTACTATCACCAAAATTCGTCGTGCAAATATACCACCAATTTGTGGCTTAATGAACATTCATGTTCGTTGGATCAAAATGAAGGGATGCAAGTTGGCCGGACAAGTCGGTGCTCGCCAGAGACCCAACACTCATTGAGTCTGTGAAGACCTGTAGACTTGGCGCCCGTCGAGTACTTGCGAAAGGGCGCCTTAGTGTCCAACGGACACCTGACACCTACAAGTACCAGATCCAAGTGGCCTCATATACGGTGCCCATCCAAAATATTTTGTAGCTACCTATATCTTGTTGACCAAAAATTATGAAAATATTCAACACAAAATTTATGGAGGGAAAGAAGGAGAAATAGAACAAATCGAGAGAACGAGAGGCAGTTGAGAAGAGAAAGGGGAAGAGAAGTTATCTATTTTTTTATTAAAAGAAAGAAGGAAAGGGATACGGAACCAAGAATCACTTAAATTCCCGGAGATCAACAAGTTGTTGTTATACTCGAGTTACAATTCCATGTAAATGTATTTTGTCAAATATTTATTGAAAAAATTGTTACTCAAAAGTTTTATTCTGCTTTAAGTCCATTCGGCATCCGGAGATGATATAAAAGTATGTTTTGAAACATTTTTAGACACTTTCGTGGTTGCAGGCTTTATAAGGCCACGTCCTTACAAACCAAGCAGCCCATATTCAAGTTAAACATTGATCAATTTCACATGGGCCTAGCCCACTTGAATCTTAATATTTAATAATCAAGGTTTGCTAATATTTCCCCTCCTTGAGCTCTTCTTCCTTGTCCACCTCAAGGAAGATACCTGGAAACTGAGATTGAATTATGTTCCAATCTTCCCAAAATAGACCCTTCTTCATTTTTCAGATTAGCCCATTTGACCGGCACCTTCTCTATGACTCGCTTGAGGCTGAACCTTGAACGTTCCATCTGTAGCAAGTTGTGGCAATACTCACATGAAAAACATGATGAATTTTGAGAACCCACTGGCACTTGTAGTTTCCATCTTGGCACTTGGATGATCAAAATACATGATCAAGGTGCTCGTATATTTTTTATCTACATCTATTTAATGACAAGTTGAGAAAGAAGACATCAATAAGATGAATGAAGTCAACTCTCTTGCTTCAATGACTAATTGTGTGCTTAGTTTTATTCTTAAAAAGATGAATGGGATTATCAATTGAATTGGGATGATGCATGGTTGAGATTACATGTATCCAATTAGTTAATTCATATCCCAAGGACTTTAGATGCATATTGTATTAAGATTATGTTAAGGTAATATGTAAAGTATAAGGTTTAAGTGTACAAAAAAAAAAGAATTCTCACCAAGTGGATATCAAGATATAATGTCCCTTTTCAGAAAGGTAGGTATAAAAATGTTTGATGAATTGGAGATACATGAACTCGATAAATGAACGATAAAGAGTCAATTTTAAGGTGATAAATCAAAATTTATATTCCATTAGCATCACATAAATTGGTTATTTACAATCAAAGAAATATAGCATCCAAATTTTTTTTTATCAATTGAGCACGTTCTGATTTGGTGACCGTCTTTGTATTTGTTTTAGTTTTGTCATAGAAAATCTATGGATTCATTCCCCCTTAACTGAAGAAACAATCCATCCAATCGGCTTCAATGACAACCCATGCAAGTTGCAGCTAGATAGTTATCCTATAATATTTTCAAGGAAAAATTACTTGTGATTTTATAGTTTTTGACATATGATCTTATCGTCAGAAAATGATCAAATGAGTACTGATGTTAGCATTCCCGTTTCACTTTTAGGCTCGGGTAGCTTCCCGAACCTAAATTCACTCCGAACCTAATTTTTTTTTACATTTTAGTCGCAACTTATTTAATTATTTCTAAAATCCAATATTTTTAAAATCCAACATTTAGGCTCGGGTGGCTCAGGTACCAACATTTTTAAGTTCTTTGTCTCCCATATTTTTTTCTAGTCCAATTTATATTGGCTATGTTTTTCGTAGGATATCATACGAGCTACTTGATTAAGATTGATGTGTCTGTGCGTGCCACAAAAACAGAACAGCAAAGTATTATACCGACACTCTAGAAGCAATTAGTGTTATTTATTGGCAAGTTGTGCATTGTTAGACTCTTGAACAGAGGATTCAATAATTCTGGCCCTTGGTTGGTCCAATATCTCTATATTCTTTTAGCAAAAGTATGTACGATTTCTCAATCCTGTATTTAATACCTACCGACGAGCAAAGACTGACCTTGTGGTCATCACATCGGCGCCGGGTCGACGGCGAAATCTTGGTATAATTCGAGCGTCGGCGGTATTAATTAGTTAGCGCGAATTTATTTTGGTTCCAAATCAAGACCGGTTAGGAATTTTGCCGAAAAATAACATTGTAAGTTACTGATAAGTACATCAAAACTCCTAATAAAGTGTATCCAACTGTGCAACTAAAAGTATGATCAATGTACCATGCCTAATCCAGTTGATTATCAACAATATTTGGCGTAATAAATTATGAGTTTGTACTCGTGTGCAATATCTAGATGCATTATTTAATTAGTTCCTGGATAATGATCAGGGTTACAAGTGGAATAATTAGGCTGCCAGATAAAAATAGTTTTGTACTACCTCTTCGTTAATTAGACGTTTTGTTCTTCCGTATGCATGAACGAAAGGAAACTGGTCAAACCAAGATTTTTGGGGGTTGTTTTGGTAAAAACAAAAAGCATAATTTTGTTATTATAATTTTATAGTTTTTGGGTTTGAACTTGGTGATACATTCTAAGCTCAATTTTCTATTGTGCCATTTATTGTGTGTGGGTAATTTATGTATTTATTAGTAACATTTCATTTCTATAAGTTTCATAGAAATGTATTTAGTTTAATCAAATTAGCATAAATTATTTTAATTTTTAAATTACCTAAAATTTATTGGAGCAACACAAAATTACAAGATATTTATAAAGCTAATGAGATTTCTTAATACATTTAATTTCTATAAGTTTCATTGGAATGTATATAGTTTTAGTTTCATTGATACTCAATTGATATATTATTATTATTAGTAGTAGATGATAATTATCGTTACAACTGGAAAATGAATTATAAGATAAAAATTGACTACAGTTATTAAAAAAATATTTGCATATTACAAACTATCATTTAGAATAGTTTTAAAATTATCAAGAATATGTATATTATCAAAAATATACCAAGAATTGGATAATTTTTTGTATTGTTCTTTTTTTTCTTCTGATAATGTATTTTTATTGTTCTAGAGAGTGTCAAATTATATATAGGTTATAAATTTTTATTAAAAAATGCTTGAATCTGGGTGCGATTACCATTCTCGATTGGTCTTCCCAAAGTCAGAAAAAACCGAACACAACCCCTGACTTCTCAAATTCAAACTGCCCTGCTGACTTTCCTATCTTTATGAAAAGTGAAAACCCCGCCCACCCCCGAGTAACTCTCTACGGTTGTCGTTCTGTACAAAATAATAATATCTGGACAATAATTATTTAATAAAATTTATCTAAGAGAAAAGCGAATGTATGCCTATCATAAATTGCTAGTTATTAAAATTTTAATTTCTTTTAAGTTAGTAAAATCATAATAATTAGTAGCAAGTGTATTTATAGACATCCCACCATGAAAATTTCATTGCCTACATGCAATAGCCATAACGAATCTTAGATCCAAAGATGACGATAACGGATTGAATTGAATTGAAGACCAATAAATATGAATTCTGATTTAGTTTGAATGATGACATCGTCAAGGCCGCCCTACGTCATAATTTACACGTGCTTCAATAAGAAGAGCCTCAAATACATCTGGTTCAAAGGAAAAAGAATTTCCCCCTTCAGACAAAAAATAAAAAAAACAATGGAAGAAGGGCACCATGCTTCCCCTCTGCCCATGATAGTAACAACCTTGGACATCCCCCCTCTCTGTCCAATTTCCGTTACTTTCACCTCGTCCCCATAAAAAAATAATTTAAACTTTATCTATATCTCTAATACTATACTATTATTATCAATAAATATAAGTAATTAAAATTGTTGTAGCTATATCATTTTTCAACTTTGAATAATCGAAAATACATGAGGATCAAATATTTGCTAGAGAGTTTTGTCGCATTTCAACAAAATTATCAGAATAAAAGATATATTAATCAACTCCATAAATTAGATATAGGTAGCATAGACCCAAAAAAATAGTTAATAATTATCTCAATCTTTTATTGTTTTCCGCCAAAGCATTTTATAAATGACAGGTCGTTACTTGGATATTCTCCCAGAACAGATACCTTATAAATATATAGTTGCCATTTACGAACAAGCACTCCTAAAGCAACAAAGCAAAGGCAAAACACAAACCAAACCAAACAAACTTCACTCTTTCAGACATGGAACTTTACTCCCCTCAATTCTTCGACCAATACCCAGAACTGGAATTCTCGCCGGAATCTTCCTTTGGTTCCACGGAATCTTTCTCGTGGAACGAGATCCTCCCCTTCAACTCCGAGGACATGATCTTTATGGATTGCTTAGCCCAGCAAGAAGGTGAAAAGGAATCCTCGGAATCCAATTCCTCCTCGGAATCCAATTCCAACTTCTCACCAACAGTAACCCTAAAAGAAGAGGAGGTCAGTTCAGATGCTAAGGCAGCGGAATCAACATATTCTAAGGAGAAAGAGAAGTCCTTCAGAGGGGTAAGGAAGAGGCCGTGGGGCAAGTACGCGGCCGAGATAAGGGACTCGACCCGAAACGGTGTTAGGGTTTGGCTTGGAACGTTTGACAGCCCGGAGGCGGCTGCTTTGGCCTACGACCAAGCAGCATTTTCGATGCGGGGTTCGATGGCCGTCCTCAATTTCCCGGCGGAGATGGTGAAGGAGTCGCTCCAGGACATGAAGTACCGGTGCGAGGAAGGGTGCTCGCCCGTGGTGGCGCTCAAGAGGAGGCACTCTTTGAGGAGAAAGTCAGGTTTGAGCAAGAAGAAATCTAGGGCAAAAAATGAGGAAAGTATTTGCACAGACAGTTCACCGCAAAATGTTGTGGTGTTTGAAGATCTGGGAGCTGATTACTTGGAGGAGCTCTTGAACTCCTGTGAGAGTAGTTTAAGTGAAAATATTTGGTAAATCAAAATAAATAAGAATATCACCAATTATATAAAGCAGGTCCCTACTCGCTTGTATACTTCAATTATCGCTTAAATCCCTTGATAATTTGTCAATTATTTGCTTCATTAATATCTTGATTTCATTTCTTCATCCTTTTTCTGTTATTCCATAATTTAATTCGATGGTGCCGACAAATGGAACTTGCTCTAACGACACAAGGTTCTTGAGTAAATATTAGTTGACGGAAATATAGTATTAAATTTCTAACAATTATAATATATATGTAAAAAAAAATATCTTGCGGAAAGAAATTGGGTTGTCCGTACAGTACAGCTATTGGAGCCTTTGGAATGGGGTTGATTTAGTGTTGGATTGATGCCATGAGAAGGAGGGTATCATGGTGGGTCTCATATCCACAGAGGTATGTTAATTGAAAATTGCCAAAAATATGTCTTCTTTAGCTCCATTATTGATTGCCAACACCAATAGGGACTAAAAGTACTATAGCTAAGCCTAGATGTGATGGAATAGAGCAATTTATTAAGGCAAGTGGATGAGGTTCTTGACAGTTACCTTTTATTGCCTATTGTAGTGTTCGAATATGTGGTGGACAAAATATCTGGTTGACAAATAAAAACAATCCAAATATCTCTGATAGGAAAAAAGAATGGCTGAAATAATCACGTCCTTGTCTTAAAATAATAATTCCCGTTTGCTGTTCCTCTTACCACTGATAATAAAAGATGCAGTTAAGAAAGATCTCCAAGTACGGTTAAGAAAAATCAACTTTTATAAACAGATTCGTCCAAGTAGTAAATGTCGGTTTCTTGAATTTTTTTTTACTAATTGGTCGTGTAAGTTGCTAACTATTACTGACCCACTCTTTGAGAAATTGCTAAAGCTCATCACTTAAACCAGATTTTAGTTAAGCAATAGTAGTTCACTCTTGGTTTGCAACTTCAAAAAAAAAAATTGAAATAGGTTATATACTAAGCCGAATTAGTTGTATAACCCTTAGTCCGAGTGAATGGTACTATAATTATCACTTGCAATTGCAAGGTTGACTAGAAATCGAATCATTTCTAAAATAGCTATGGGCATGCTATATGGCAAACTGCCACATAAACGTTCATACCGCTGCAAGCTCACGCTCAAATTGTGCGTTTTTTTTGTCACTACAATAAAACTTTTTGAAGCGACAAACTGAAAATTAATAATCTATGTAAACTGATACTAGTGTCAAATTTAATAACTACTCTATCATAATTAGAAATTTTTTGCAGTAAATTTTTGTCTTTATTTTTTCATAAATTGATGATATTTTTATATACTTTACCAATTTGAAAATATTTTAAAAATTAGTTTATGCAAGACTAGTTTATTTGATAAATATTATATCAACATGTATCTTCAAATAGTTTTTGTCAATGTATCTTGTTATAAAATAATATTTCAATCGAGTGTAAAATTTAATTATTGGTAGAATTTTTGTCAATTTTAATAACTACTCTATCATAATTTGAATTTTTTTTATTGTTCCAATTTCAATTTTTATATTTTTTGAAAAAATACATAAAGTTTTCATTCTCTCCGGCCTCAAAGATAACACAAAGATTTCAGTGATGTTTTAAGTTTTTCCATAATAACACATGCGAGTCTCAAACAAATGGGTATCCTGATTAAAAACCAAGTCTTCACTTTCCCTGTGATAGCCAATAAAATCTTACCATTATCATTATAACGAGTATTCTGATTGTAATACTATGCTTGATTGATTTAATTGTATTATTTATACAATTATCTAATTTTTTAGCAACATTTGAGAAAACTCTGAGGTTTGATGAATTTAACTTGAAATAATTTTGTGATAAATAATATGCTGAAAATATTTGAAGATACATGTGAATAACAATAAAATATGCTAAAAAAATTATTAATTTATGGAGTTGATCTCGAGGAGAAACGTTACACCAGATACACGAGGAATATCTTCTTGAGAAATGAGCATAAAGCGATGTTAACCGATAAAACTCAACTGATATTCAATTTTAAAAAGGTTTGATAAGTTATAAATAATTTTTGTGTTGAATTATAAAATTATTTATAGATATATTAGACGAGTCAATTTTATTTTTTAATTTATCGTCAATAAAATTAACTTTTGTTTTGCACTAATATATCTCTTATCTGATTTCCCAACACATTCATAAAATCCAATCAATGTTCCATGCTTTTGTATTTGTTTCAACATGCTCTAGTAGAGAGAAGGGTTACACCGGTACCGACGTTGATGGTCTAGTAGAAAGGAAAGGATACTTGATATTTTAAAGAAAGAAAAATAATCATCTTCTTCTTCATTGAAGAGGAATGAATTATTTTGGCGGCCATTATAATGAGAGATTTAGATCCAGAGATTGAATATTTGTGAATTATAAAATAAGGATATGTTAATAATTTAATAATACAAAAATTATTAATTAAATTAATCAGTCATAAATAATAAATAAATAGTTTTTATGATTCGTCATTATTTTTTTTTTCTTTACCAAATACTTGAAAATCATGTGATGAGATCCATCAACTAATAAATAATCTCCATTAGCTGAATCTCACTTGTCAGCAATGAACATAAAGTGCAATCCCTTGAAAAAAAATTAAATATATTTCTTCCTAAACTATTTTATTATTTTTAAGCTCGGATTCACCTTCTTTTTCCCATTTAAGTCCCACGGTAATGGAGAAATAGTTTTCTGCCAGGTGTTAGTTTGCACGAGTCTTTTAGTGCGAGCTGACATATATGTTATATTATATTTTATATTTTTGTGCTTTCATTTTTCTTTTAAATTTTAGTTTAATTTTAAATTTTACAGAACAGAAAGCTAATAAATACTCTTAATTTAGAATCACATTGTCAGATGTCAGAGACCTAACTAGAAAGACCGGAAACTATTTTCATTTCGTTGACGTCAGCAGAATTGGCCTCTAGTAGTCGCCAGAGATTTGTCCGGAGCGATTGTCGATATCTATCCAAATCAGCTATCAAATTTTGTCTACTTCAATTTAGTGCTGACTTTAGTGGAAGAGCGACCGCTTATTTATCTTATTTTCCTAATAATAATTCAAAAAAGCGACGTCAATAAAATAATGTGGGTCAAATGTCCGTGTTGTTGCTACACTACAACGGGTTAGCAAGTGGGAAGGGCAGGTGACCTTATTTACTCCCACAATTATTATACATCACCATTAATTGGAGATTTATCGTAGAATGGTCCACAATAAAAAAAAAAGGAACATGATGAACTTCATATTTATGAGATTTTCACAAATTGATATGAATCAGTCTTATAGCAAATGCAAATACTTTTCACAAATTATCCAAAATTTTATAAGTTGTTACTCAAATCAATTTTTTAAAGTTTGTTAATCAAGAGGCATATTATTTTTACTGAAAACGCCAGCACCCCGCTCTTGAATCTATGAAACTATTTGAAGACATGGAATTATTTTTCATTCACGTATCAAGTAGAATTATATCATTCTTTGTGTCGTCTTTATCACATTGAAAAAAATTTCAACTCAATTAACGAGTGACAATCAATATATCAAAGCTTTTATTTGGTTGTAATTACAGTCTAATTTAAAAGGTCTTGGACTTTAGTACTTGACGATCATCTCTCGTCATATTGTTAGAGGGGTTCGTATTACGGTATAGTTATATTGTGACTTGAAAATTATATTGAAAATCAGTTGTTAGTCGAGTTGACAGTTGATAAGGTTTATAAGGATGTAAAGATTCACACATAAATACCAAATAGTAATTGCTCTAATGGTAAAGGAAGGACATGATACCAAATGACCATGGTTCAAATCCTATTCACGACAAAAAAATAATATAAAAAAGGAATCACACCGAAAATTACAAATGAATGTACAGAGCTATAAAAATGTAATAAGGAGAGAGAAGAGAATAAAAATAACTCTTTTTTATTTCCGGAATGGGAGAGAAGAAAGCTATATTACATTTTCGATATCCATAAATAACCAATTCTCTATAAAGCAGGGTTCTAATAAACGATCGGAGGTCGACCCAAAATTTGGTCCGACCTCCAGGTCAACCGATTTGACTGGTCTAATTGATGGTCGGATAGATTTTTTTTAAAATATATATATAGGTATATAAATAAATAATTTATGCAATAAACTAATAATAATACAACAGTTTAAAAAATATAAACATACCAAATTATTATAAAATACACCAAATAAAATATCCATATAAACGGAACGTCTCGAATCGAAGATAAAATTATAGATCAATAAATATTTTTTCGTGCGAACTATCCGGTTAAACCTTTGGAAATAATTAGCAGTCTAACCGGTCGAACCGCATTTTTTAAAAACATGCTATAAAGTGCTGATTGTAGCAGGCCAAGTCTCACATGCCACCTAATATTAACGGTCCGAGTTCTATAAGCCAAGCCCAATGGATAATTCTATAAAAAACGAAGTCCAAGTGTTATCGTCAAAACAACGAAGAAGAGTCCAATTACAAATCAGGGTAGTTTTGAAAACAAACACATTAACCCAAATATTTTTAAGAAACACAATTCCATTGGGATATTTTCCGATAAATTGTATCAACAATATTTTACAAGTTAAATAGAATAAGGGTAAAAATCCTAGTAAAAATCAGGTTAGCGAGAGGATGAGTTGATGCACGAACAAAATTTAAGTATGTTGTGTTATTTCATGAAATTTGACACACATTATAAACTACATTTTCTTCTTATCGTGTAAAGAGTTTTGATTCAGATTTTCCTTCATCGTAATTTCCAGTACGAGTAGTCCACACACAAATTTGAATTTTGATCGATAAAAAAAACTGTTTTCCTATTGAGACTTAATTCGATCTTCATAAATTTTGAGCGATTTTTACTAAAAGTTAAATTATTCAAGTACTTATTATTTCTTAAATATTTTGAACGATATTTTTACAAATTAACCTAACGGGGTGAACTACCTTGCCTTGCTTGCCATATTATAACAATTTTAGGGCATGACACTATACCAAATGTCGTTTAGATTCATAACTTAAAACTTACATGTATTTAAATAAATTCAAATCTTTTAGTAAGTAATCAGTGATATGCACGCTAATGTGCATCACTTCTAGGCAATTTCATGTTTGTTTCTTCTTGCCTTCGCTTTACATTTATTTATTTTTTTCAAATGATCTTCCACTCTATGATTTATAGTAAAATTATGGACAAATTACTCTCTAGTCTCCGACTTTTAGTTTGCCTTCTTCTAAGATATCTGTATTTTAAAAAATTGATATTTTTGACCTTTAAGCTTGGTTAAAATCTCTTCCTAGAACTAAAATCGAGTTTTTATTTTGGCGAATAGCACATGAAAGGATCAAAATATCCCTCTTTAAAAAATAAAAAATTCATATCTCTCATCTTTCGTCTTCTTCTTGTAACCCCATCTTCTACCTCCATCGTCAATCAAAATTCATACCCAAATAAATCTAAACAAAATCTGAAATTAAAAATTCAAACCTAAATATTCTTAATGAACATCTCCGCAAAATTGTGCAGCTGGATCACCTTCTGCATGTGAGGTTACAGAATAATGACCCTATAATAGTTGGGTGACTCTCCAAAACTGCATCAACCATCCTTCTCTCCTTTCCAAAAAATGACATGGTATGGAGGTAGTGTTTCACGTATGTATCTATCTGTCAAGGGCGTCCCAACTTATTCTATGTACCTCATCAATACTCACCTTCTCGAACTTGATCTTGGTCAAAAAAGCTAAATGTGTGTTGCCTCATCATAATGTATATGTTGCATTACTCATATTAAAGATGGAGGTAGAAGATAGGGTTAGATGAAGAAGATGTAGCAGGAGATATATGAATTTTTTGTTTTTTAAATAGGGATACCCAAGACCATCGCTCTTATGATCTTCGTTATATGGGACACCACCACATTGCTATATCCTGGGACACATCCTCCTGACCTCCTCCTCCGCCTTTGCCTCTGCCTCTACCTTCTCATATCAGTTCTTTCCTTTTATGTTTGGACATGTGTCCAATTCTAATAGGGTCTCCTCAAGGAGTGTCCTCAACTCCTCTTCCAAATAGGGCATATCCTATTAACAGATGGACTTGATCATGTTAACCAGACCATATAGGATTGGGTTAGATAAAAGCCTATCTAAGGCCACATCTAGCTTTTAGACATGGTCTAGGGACTCCAAGAAGGCATTATCCTCGTCCTCAGCCTGCACCTACTTTCCCTGATCATCTTTAAAGTCTTGCTCTCCTACCACCTCTAGAAATAGATCAAGAAACATCTCGATGTAGGCCAGAATATTCTCCAACAACACCTTCTATTCTTTCTTACCCTCAGTGTTGGCGTTGTTGGATCCCCTCCTTGTTCCTCCTTCTCTTTAAATTTCTCTTCTCCTAAGGGCTCTTGCTTATCTTCTTGATATTTTATTTGATCTCCTTTGATATCTTCTTCCTTTGGAGGGGAGCTAGCCTCTCCCTCTCCTTTGAGGCTCGACTTCTCTTTCTTCTTCTTCTCCTTCTCCTCCTCCTCTTCCTCCTCCTCTTTTTCCTTTTTGGCGGAGAGCTAGTCTCATCCTCTTCTCCCAGGAGGATGAATACCATTATATGGGGCTCATATTGGGATTGTGGAGTTCATTGAGCCACCCAAAGTTTTAAGATTAAGTATTTTTAGGATTGTGAAGTTCATTAATTTAAATAATTTTAGATTTTCTTTAAGAATATTTAGATTTAAGTTGTAATTTTAGATTCTATTTAAATTTGCTTGGGTATAAATTTTGATTGAAGATGGAGGTAGAAGATGGTGTTAGAGAAAAATGATGAAGGGGGAGAGATTGAAGTTTTTTTGTTTTCTTAAAAGGGATATACTGCTTCTATTAGATGCCAGAGAAAAAACCTAATTTCGGTCCCAGGGGCAATGAAGGAGATTTTAACCAAACTTAAGGACAAAAATATTATTTTTTAAATCTACGGAGCTCAAGTAGAGGCAAACTAAAAAAGTGAGGAACTAGGAGGTAAGTTATCCTAAAATTATTTCTAGGGTCTCTATTATTCGAAAAACTATTTAATCCTTCTTCTTTTTTTGAAAAAATGTTAGTATCGAATCTCTAGATAATATCATAAGTCATTTTTTTTGTTTTCTATTAAGAAAATGACTGTAATACCTTTAAAAAAAATATAAAACTCATCATCTTCACCAAGAACATAAAAATATTTGGATAAATTACTCTAAGACTCCTATAGTTTGACATATTCATCTCTCACCCTCCTCTGTTTTACAACCAGATTGAAAAATCCCTCTCGTTTGACAAAATTGTACTCTAAGGCCATAAAGTCAGGACCACGACATGGAGGTGTCCCTATCGAAGGAGCCAAATGTGAGGCATAAGTTTAGCTCATTTGGGGATCATACGAGTGAGTTCATAAAGAAGGACTTGTGATCGTTAAAGAAGTCAATATGGACCCATTTTTAAGGTTGTTCCCTCCCTTCCAAATAATGATGTTCATATTGTAGGAGTAGGAAACATGGATGGATCTGAACATAGAGTTGGCCCAGATAACCAACCAAATAAGGCAAATGTGGCTACTAGCAAGTGGGTGGGACCCATCAGATACAATTTTTAGTGATCTTGATTGTGGCATTTAGTGTTACAAATTTTGGGGGCTAATGTTTTTGATTTGGGTTTGAGATTTTTGTTTAAAGGTTGGAGGAAAAAGATGAGTAAGAAGAAGAAAGAATAAATAATTTTTGGGTAAATTACATCTGGCCCCCTGTTGTTTGGCGTATTTAATGCTCACACCCCTGTTATTTGCAAACTGATTAAAAAATTCCTACTGTTTGAACAAATTGTACAATTTACCCCCTCGTGTCAGAATCGAAATTTTTTCCGGCGAGGAGACATGAGAAATGACACAAATATCCTTATAATAAAAAAACAAAACAAAAACTTAAAAAAATCTACTCCTCTCTCTACTCCTCTCTCTCCCCTCTTCCTCCTTCCTCCTCCCTCCTCCTCCTCTCTTCCCACATTCCATCAACGAAACACCTTTTAGCTCAACACCTTTTTACTCCTCCCGACAAAGCTCTGTCAGGCATCGCCTCGACCAATCCCCTACGAGAAGGGAGGAGACCACGACAACAAAAGGCAGGAGACCATGACTGTTGATAATCCTAAATCAAAAGGGAGGAAATCGGGGAGATGAACCCGAACAAGTCGACAGTGAAGTTCTACTAGATGTCCCGTTGTTCCATTCTCAGCTTTGTTTAAGAAACAAAGATTGGAACTTTTTAAGAATTGACCAAAACCCAGTTCCTATTCTGGCGACGGAGCTGGAATTCGGGTAGCAGGTGATCCCCTTGGATTCCCTTCTTGAACTCAACATAGTCATCATCGTCATCGTTCTGCTCTCCTCTCTCCATGAAACAAAGTCACGGTGAGACAAACTGGTCACATGTAACAACTAAATCCAAACCCCAAACCAGAGTCGAAAACATCAAACAATCAATTCCCCATTTTCTTTACTAGAACATCGAAGTCAACTTAAAACCCAGGCAATTTCCCACCCGCCGACCTAATTCCATAAATACCCAAATTGACTTGATTTCCCCAACGACCCGACCGCTAATTGAGTTCGAAGTGAACTAGTTAGAATTTAGCTGTTTTTGCTAATTGGGTGTTTAAGAGTATTAGGGTTTTGATTCGTTGGTAACTTCTCAATTTTGGGACAGGAGAAATTGATGTTGCCGAAGCTACTCGAGGAGAGGAAGTATCCTTTTTGTGCCTGTTTGTTTTTTTGTTTAATTTGATGTTTTTAGATTGTTTTTGATAGTTGAATGGTTGAACAAGATGAAGTGATAAGAGGAAGGAAAAGAAAGTATTTTTTTGTTTTTTAATAGAAGGGTATTTGTGTCATTTTCTGTGTCTACTTGTCGGAAAAAATTCCGATTTCAGCACGAGGGGGTAAATTGTACAATTTGTTCAAATAGTAAGGGTTTTTTAATCGGTTTGCAAATAACGGGGGTGCGAGCGTTAAATACACCAAACTACAGGGGGCCAGATGTAATTTACCCATAATTTTTTTAGTAGAAAAATATTTTTTTCATTTCACGTGGTATATCGTTGGAGAAAAACTCTGATTTCAACTTAAGAAGTCTTAAAGTATAATTTGGCCAAACTAGAAGATATTTTTTAATTTAATTATAAAATAGATGAGTGTGAGAGACGTATATGCCAAATTACATGGGTCAGCGAATGGGTGGGACCCATCAGATGCAATTTTTTAGTGATCTTGATTGTCGCATTTAATGTTACAAAGTTTGGGGTTAATGTTTTTGATTTGGGTTTGAGATTTTTGTTTAAAGGGTGAAGGAAAAAGATGAGCATGAAGAAGAAAGAAGAAATAATTTTTTTAATAGAAAATATTTTTTTCATTTCACGTGGTATATTGTTGGAGAAAAACTCTGATTTCAACTTAAGAAATCTTAAAGTACAATTTTGCCAAACTAGAAAAATATTTTTTAGTTTAATTATAAAACGGATGAGTGTAAGAGACATATATGTCAAATTACATGGGTCTGAAAATAATTTACCCAAACTACTAATCCCAGAAATTACTTGAGTTAATCTAAAAATAAAAACTTACTACTGAAGTTGAAATCGTGGTTTAGGATATGATAAAAAAAATTTAGAATCGTGGTTTTAAAAACTTAGCATTAAGTAATAGGGAATTAAAATACACGAAAGAAAAAAAAAATATAAGTACGATAGACGAATTAATAATAATCAAATATAACAAGACACATAATAAATGGTGTAAACAATTCTGTCAATGGTGTTAATGATATGGATAACATCAAATACTTTATTTTTACATTTTTTTTCACTCACCGATCGCAGCCAAATCTTTCATTTCCTTTTTAACCAAATCTTGGTCGAATTGTTTTATCGCAAATCTTTCATTGCCTTGTGCAAGTGCAGAGCATGATTGCTTATGCTACATTGTTGGACGACGAAGGCAGTAATAAGTGCAGTTAATTGTAAGAAATATCTAGAAAACTCCACTTTAAATGATGTCCCTTAAGAGTGGACTTTGTAATAATATATAAAAAAGAATGGACATTTCACTGGGTGCTAATTGTATTGTTTTTCAGAAGCACTAGGATTTCGTCGTGGATGTGGCGCTAAAGTCGGTTGCTTGTTTATCTTTTCTTCTTGTTGTGGAAGTGGAATGATGAAAAAACTTGTCATCTATAGTAATTTTTTTAGGGATAACTTCGCGCAAAGCCTATATAGATAAACGAACAACAACGTATACAAATAAAGTACAAGATAACTAAACAGAAACCGAAACCGGTCCGATGGGTGCAAGGTGGCACATGAGGGAAGTGAAGGGCGATCGAAAAGATCCTAGAGTCATCGATCGAGGCAGGGTTCTACCGAAACAAGATTCGACTAGTAATTTCAAGACAAAGTCAAGAGGACAACTGAGTGTGAACTCAGTAGATCGCCAAAGTCGACGTAAATCGACCGGGACGAGGTTTTCCACCCACAAACATCGGACAAGCATCGAGATCCAAAAGGATCTCAAATCAGAGTACCACTGATTCAAGCAAAACAACAGAAACTAAGCAAACAGCCAAAAAGCATAAAACATATGAAGGAAACAGTCAACTGGGAAGGAGGTCGACGGTGACCAACCCCCTGGGGAACACCATCAAACTCTCTAGGCGAACCGGAGAAGAGGCTAGTAGACAGAAGACGGGCTTGGACGGACGGCTTATGCTTGGACGGATAGACAATGGAGGACGAGCTTAGACGGCAGCCGACGATAGAAGAGCTTGAACGAGCGGCCGACGACAGAGGCAAACTTGAATGGGCGATCGACGAACGGATGCGAGTTGGAACGAGCGGCCGACGATGGAGGCGAGCTTGAACGAGCAACCGACGATGGAGGCGAGCTTCAACCACAAAAAACATCAAAGATGTGTTGGAACTAATATCAATAATTATGGTATGACATGCATATAAATAAATACTAGTACATAATATAAAAGTTGGGAAAAAGTATTCTTACAACATGGTTTGCACTCCTTTAGAAATGTCACCTCTTCGTGTCTTATGTTCTTCGATAATAGTCCTCCTCGATATTACGAACTTCAGATTTAATCTTGGACGAGGCCACGGTTTAATCGTGTGCCCTTAAACTCTTATTTCCCGCCTTATAGCTTCAGGCCTCCGTGGGTAAGAGAGTTCCCAAGGTACAATGCTCAATCACGAGTGCAATAGGAAGCACTATTGTACTCCTTTCGAACCTTTGGTGGTCTATAACTCCGAATCTTATGAATATGAAAAATGCTAGATTGTAGAGATTGAAAGGTGGAGAACTCAAGGAGAGTGTGAGCTTAGCATGTTTAGAATGGAGGAGGGTAGCTCTTTTTATAGAGAGTCTAGACCTCCAACATTCAATTTCACAATAACTATGGCCATTAACAAGGTAATTAAATGGGTGGTTACAAGACCATAAAATCCCATATTAATTTGGCGGTTACTCTTTAATTTGGCCAGAAATTAAATTCAAATGCCATTAAGGAGAAGAAGGTTATATCGTATCGGCTTGTCCCAGAGGAAGCCCAACAGATTTAGGATTGAGAATCGCTTCAACAGGTCCGGCCTAGCTCTAAAAGATAAGACCTTAAACCTGGAACAATTCCCACAAATCCAAAACGTAGCAACCTATAACCATAACACCTTTTAGCCAATTTTCATTCACACCGAGAATTGGTTTTTCACAAGTATTTTATATCGCTACGAAACTTAGTCAACTAAGTTTTGCAACGATCTCACAAACACCCAAAACCATTTGATATGATCTCATAATACACTCATTTGTATTTAACAATCTCTTCCTTGGTTATAAACTAATTCTCCAACAAGATGTTGCTACGCGGTTACCTTGATTAGCTTATACTGCACTTAACCAATCTTCACTGAATGGATTGATAAAAACAAAGTTGAAACTCTAAAAATTCTTAAATTTGTATATATTTTGTGTTGATAAACTATGTTCTTAATTTGTATATATTTTGCGTTGGTAAACAAAATATCTTTGACATAATGATTTCACCTATTACAAGATTGTAACGGATATGCCTAAAGTGGAACGTTCCATTACATTCCAGTTGTTGCCCGTCACCACCATTACACTTACTTTACCTAGGAACATTCATTGCCTATATATAAGAGGAATATTCCATGAGAATATTTCATGTGGTTAACTAACTGTTGGTCTTCGATTGCCAGTGCCTATAAATAAAAAAATTAAGACAAAGCTCCACCGCATGTTAAAAGCAACACCAGAAAAACACACTAGGGCCAGCGAGTTACGCTATCTACGTGTCAATTCTCCCGGGTACAAATAGAAACCCATTGTCTCAACCACTTTACTTCACCAAAAACATCTTCCACTTCTGTCTATCCCTCTGTCTATTAACGAGGACGAGGATTCCAGACGACAGGTTAGTCTCGAGATGTTTTGTACATAAAATTTTACGTAATACATAAAATGTTAGTACCGAAAAATACCGTCAAACAAGCGCAAGATGGGTTCGTTTTGAGTTACACTTGCATGTCCCTTCTTTGTGTCTTGTTCCTTGTTCAATTCTGGTTTTACATGCAAAAGTTGGTGCTCTCTTTGAAATAACGAAAATGAATAAAAAAAACAGAAGTTTCTGTTTTCCGTGTCAGAAAATACTCCGGTTTTTTACGTAATACATAAGATTGCTAGTTATCCAACTTAAAGTCAATTGAAATTTGAAGTGGAGGTAAATGTAATTTTAAATAGTTTACTGTTAAAATTATTTTGTGAACCAATAGATCTTAGATAGAGCATAAATTTTGGATTCGTTCTCAGGAATGTCTCGATCTAGATTTACATGAAAAATGTGCAATCTCTTAGTAGAGAGGGAGTCCGAACTCTAAATCCAGGATTGAGTATGCATTCTATGAGCTCTTTAAAATATTCTTTGTTCCCACAGCTATTTAGCATTCTACAAAAATTAAATAAAATTTCTATCAAGAATAAATTAGGAAGGACGTAACCAAATTGATTACATTGTGCAATGTCTCCAAAGAGAGAAACAATAAGATGGATTCCTTCCATGTACCCATAGAGCAAGAACACAGACATATATACATGTTATCTAGAATAATTTTACCTTATACATAGATCAAATTGCCTTTGACTTTTGCATGTTAAGAGATTGTTATGACCTTAATATGCCTTCTTGTTTGCAAATGTTGACATCCCATGTTCTAACTTCTGTAATCGTTTCAGTGCAGAAAGTTTCGAATTCGACTGAGATATAACGATGTCTAAGGATCTGCAAGTGCTTAATGCACTTGATGTAGCTAAAACACAATGGTACCACTTCACAGCCATCATAGTGGCCGGAATGGGCTTCTTCACAGATGCCTACGACCTCTTCTGCATATCCATCGTCACGAAACTGCTTGGTCGCCTCTACTACCACGTCGATGGCTCGCCTAAGCCAGGCACATTGCCTCCGAACGTATCCGCAGCGGTTAATGGCGTCGCCTTCTGCGGAACTCTGTCGGGCCAGCTCTTCTTCGGGTGGCTCGGCGACAAGTTGGGGAGGAAGAAAGTCTACGGTATGACCCTATTGCTCATGGTCATAGCTTCAATCGGATCGGGCCTATCCTTTGGCCATACTCCTAAATCCGTGATGGGTACGCTCTGCTTCTTCCGGTTCTGGCTCGGGTTTGGGATTGGAGGCGACTACCCTCTTTCTGCCACGATCATGTCCGAATATGCAAACAAGAAGACTCGAGGAGCGTTCGTAGCGGCCGTGTTTGCAATGCAAGGGTTTGGAATATTGGCAGGAGGCATATTTGGTATAATCATTTCAGCAGCATTCAAGGCAAAGTTTCCTGCTCCATCTTATGAGGTGGATCCCGTTGGTTCAATTGTTCCGGAGGCAGACTACGTGTGGCGAATAATCTTAATGATCGGCGCGCTTCCAGCTGCCCTCACCTACTATTGGCGAATGAAGATGCCCGAAACAGCAAGGTACACCGCGCTGGTCGCCAAGAACGCGAAACAGGCGGCCTCGGACATGTCAAAGGTCCTACAAGTTAAAATCGAGGCAGAGGAGCAGAAAGTTGCGGATCTGGCTCAGGACAAGTCCAACTCCTTTGGTCTATTCTCCAAGGAGTTCATGAACCGACACGGACTTCACTTGCTAGGAACAGCCACCACATGGTTCTTACTCGACATCGCATTCTACAGCCAGAATCTCTTCCAGAAGGATATATTTAGCGCGATCGGCTGGCTCCCGCCCGCTAAATCGATGAGTGGTCTCGAGGAGGTCTACAGAATCGCCAGGGCTCAGACGCTGATCGCCCTATGCAGTACCGTTCCAGGATACTGGTTCACAGTAGCATTAATCGACACAATGGGACGGTTCGCCATCCAACTGATGGGGTTCTTCTTCATGACCGTGTTCATGTTCGCCCTCGCCATCCCATACAACCACTGGACACACAAGGAGAACCGCATTGGCTTTGTTGTCATATACTCGCTCACATTCTTCTTTGCGAACTTCGGACCCAACGCTACGACATTCGTCGTGCCAGCGGAGATCTTCCCGGCCAGGTTAAGGTCCACGTGCCACGGAATATCAGCAGCGTCAGGGAAGCTCGGGGCTATAATTGGCGCATTCGGGTTCTTGTACTTGGCTCAGAACAAGGACAAGGCCAAGGCGGATGCGGGTTACCCGGCCGGGATTGGTGTGAGGAACTCGCTGATTATATTGGGATTCGTCAACTTCTTGGGGCTTTGTTTCACGTTCTTGGTGCCCGAATCGAAAGGGAAGTCGTTGGAGGAGATGTCCGGTGAGACGGAGAAGGAGGAGCATGGATCGTCTTCCTCCTCGGTCAACAACCAGACGGTCCCGGTTTAGGAGTCTTTATGTTTCTAGTAGCTCGCTGTTAAAAGAGTTCGGAATAACTCTGCCTGCCATTGCCAAGAAGGCTTAGGCGGGCGGTGCAATCTTCTTCCCTTTTAACTTTTTTTTTTTCCTTCCTTTTATGTGTTTTGAGTTTCATTTTGGGGCTTCGATAGTATAAGGCAAGTGGCATTTCTTGGTTCTACGAGATTTAAGATCATTGTTCCTTCTTCACTTGTGGGTTCTAATAATATCCGCACCCGTGACCCTGCTATAGTGTCGTGTCCTCATTCTAGGTTAGCGATGTTCATGTTCTCGGTTTTCAGCCAACAATAATGCTCATGCTCTCAGCCCACAACAATGCGCTCGTTACTGTGTTATGCCATAGTCGTCATATCAGTTTTTTAGCTCTTTTTTTTTAAATTCAGTTAACTGTTCTAAACTTGAATATGATTTCGAGTAACTTGGAAATAAGTTGGAACTAACAAATTTGGCGAAATTAAAATTTTTATTAAAAAATGCCAATTACAAAAAGAATTACGAAATTTAAGAAATTATTTTAGAATGCAAATTATCCAAAAGTCTAGTTATTTGGATAAAAAAAATTTAAAAAATTATCCAAAATGATTTAAAAAATTTGTTCCAACATAAAAGTGTAAAATGGTAGAAATTATTTATGATTTTGTGCGATTTAAAAAAAATAAAAAAAAGTTGCGGGTCACGTCAGCCAAAGCGCAAACTTGGCGGGAGACGCCTTGCTGACACATGAGGACGCTTCGCGTGTCAGTGAGGTGTAGCGACTTGTCCAATGACGAACTGTCACGTGGCAGACAGGGCAGCACACCCCGACCACTGCGAGTGGTCTAAGAGGAAGATGGAGTATGCTTTTAGTTTCTTTTTGAACACTCTAATTTATCCTATCTCACAAGATACAGAATTTAAAGAGTATGAATTGAAGGACACTAGACTAGAGAGAGCGTACTTATCAAGATGTTAATGCATTCCCAATCTTCAAGTGAATTTAACTGGAAAAAAATTAATTTAATTGATGTGTTTTTAAATGAGAATTCATGTGATTTTCCTAATAAAATGTATTTTTTTTCTGAAATAGAAATTAGAGAAGTTAGAATTAGTGGGTAATTTTTGTTTTCTAAGATAATACATTAAACTCGGCTAGGCTAATAATACTAAAATCACACTAACCACGGAGTACAAATATTTGTACAAAATAATACAGCTGGTTATGTCAACTGGTATGCTCCACGTAACATATTTGTGCTTTCCCCACGTGTTTGTCGGCCCCACAAAAGAGAAAATCAATTGCCACGCTGTCTCCGGCCTGAGTGCTGACATGGCGGTATCCTCGCGTATTATTTCGGAACAGATTTTTTAAAAATAAATAATAGCGAACCGGAAGAGAGAATAACAAAACGAAACGATGCAGCCCAATCGAGACCCAAAAGGCAGCCCAATCGTAAGAAGCTTCTTGGCCCACGAAGAACGTATCATAATTCATATCATATGCATTCCAAACCGTTGATGACGTGGCAACTTCTGATTCGAAATTAGGGTTTCAAATTTCATTCAGTCCGCGTCAATTTGGGGATTTAGGGTTAGACCAGGAAAAGAACGGACAGGCAAGAAAGAACTTCGACAAGCTCCGGGCCGTTCGACTTTCCCGTAGTTTAAAAAAAATCCATATGGACGCAGACGGTAATTAACTCGTGATTATCAATTTCCGGATTTAATGGAATCCCTTTCCATTTCCAATTCGTTTCTTTCTTTCTGCAATTAACAGGGCAAGGAGGGTCTTCGAACCCCTCTGCGATTCTCGCTTCTCTTTTGAGCAAGAGGGCCAAGCTCCACGAAGAACTTCGAAGCATTGAACGACAGGTTTTTTTGCCCTTTCGAATGCTTCTATTCCGGTTTTCTTTTTTTTCAATTTCTTTTAATTTTTTAGTCTATTGCCAGGAATTTTTTGAATTGAACTTGTTGTGGCAGGTCTATGAGATGGAGACTAATTACCTGCAGGATCCGAGCCAATGTGGCAATGTACTGAAAGGTTTTGAAGGGTTCCTTTCTTCGTCAAAGAACACCGCTCTGTATGCAAAACGCCATTTTTTCGTGAATTGCTTTCCTGTTCTGAAGATAGTTGTTACTTAAAATAGCACTGGTGGTATTGGTTTTTATGATAATAAAGAAAAGGTGGAGCTTGTTGGCTTCCTTCCGAGACTTGTTTAATTGTTGGCAAGAAGCCCGAGGATTCGGTTTTAGTGATGTTGTTGTCTTAATCATGTAAAAATCTCAGGAAAACATCATATTATTCAGGCATTAGAGCTTGATATACTTGTTTAATGAATCATTGTCCCATACTCTTTGTTTTCTATTGTTGCTTTTAGTAGGGCAGGTTCCCGGTTCCTTTTCTGTCTCGCTGCCAGTTCTGTGATGTATAAACTTGTTCTGGTCTCTCATTAGGTTTGGTAGGGAAATCCACCATAAAAGCTACGATCTTTTTCCATCACAGGCTTGATTATGCAGACAGTGTGAGCTTTATAGATCACAATTAAGGTTTTAGAAACTTATAGCAATTTTTATCGTTTTTCCTTCCCTTTTCACAGCTTGAAGCGGTCTCGCAAGTTCCAGCCTGAAGATAGGCTCTTCTCATTGTCATCAGTTACATCGCCAGCCGTACGTTATTCTCAACCCTGCTCTATTAGCAGCAGATGTAGCTCCCCTTTCTGAGTTTATACTTTGGCTTCTGCTTTTAAGGAAATGATGTGAAGTTTTCCTTCACTTTCACAACCTTATTCCATGTTGTTTTGTGCTCGCTATGTGGAACTAGATGATTTAGGTTGCACAGACTCACAAAATAAATTGTTATGAAAGGACTAGGATCTTCTATGATACGCAATGTAAATGCTCATGAATTTTTATATTGTTTAATTCCTTTTAAGCATTAATTGGGGGAAAACTAATTACGGGTCTACGGTCTTCAATTTTCTGGTCAGTTCTCTTGGTTTACATCAAAAGGACGGGAGACTCATTTCATAACTGGCACACTGACTATTTTTTTCTGCATGTTGCTGTACAGGCCGATGAGCAAGCAGTTGGACGAGATGGTGAGGCATAAAGAACAATTTAGCAATTTAGAGAGAACTTACCTTTTACAAATCCCCTAATATATCCCATTTCATACATTTTAGATGGCAGGTCCGACTTCGGTTCAGGTCGTTCGAAGGGCGGAAGCATATATGCAAATGGGCAGTAAGAACTCTAAACTTGGGCCACATTAATGGAACGTAGTCGCAGAACTGAGTTTGTGGTTGCTACTGAATGATTTTTTTTGCGACGAATGCAATATCTACTTAGATCGTATGACATATAATCTCGTAGGGGGAAACCGAAGAAGGGAAGAGGTGCACCAAGAGAGACCAAAAGAATCAGACCATCGGCTGATCCTGATTTTGACTATGATGACGACCCAGATTTGATGCTGTGAAATGCTTGTTCAAGAAGATAAGCCAAGTGAAATCTCTCATTTTGTATATAGCTTCTTTTGATATCAGTATTAACATCAGGAATGAGGCCTGACTATTTATTGATATGTGATTGAATTATCATATCAGCGCACTTCATTGTACTTCTTTTGGTCAAAACTAATGGACATTTGGAAATCCAGCCTCACAATGTTTTAGACAGTTTTTTAATGCAAATATCTCCCTGTTAAATTTAAATGTTGTACCAACGTGTGATAAAATATTCTAATTTTTTTTAAGGAGTCGGTGATTTAAATTCTATTTTTTAAAATGAAAATATCTTAATGAAATAGAAAGAAAATCCAACAATGTGTAAAGTTCGGAAATTTAGATTTAATTATTTAAATTAAAAATTAATCCAACTGTTTTTAGTCACGAAAAACTGCGAGGCCCTCAACGCACAATTTAAAGAAAAACATATTTCAGAATTATGAAGCAAACTTATTTATTTTATTAAAAAAGAAGAAGATAGAGTTGTGGACCAGATATTTGGGACCAAATTCAATTTCAGCACTAAATATTTCCTTCCGTAGACGGAGGCGTAGCAAAGGGACGAAATCAAATAGGGCGCTAATGATGTAAGTAAATGCTCTCGACGGCTCTCCTCTGGTCTGCCGCCCGCCCAAACCGGCGTTAGTATCAATCAATCGACCTCTTCCCCAACATGAACTTACTGGTAAATTAATTTATATTAAATTAAATTAAATAAATTTAATTGTACTTTCTCCGAGCCCTGTCCTGTCCAATTCTTTCTTTGTCTCCCTCAAAAAATGTTCTAATAAAAATAAATCAACGACCCGAAACAGAGCAGGGTTAGGTTCGGAGAGTTGAAGAAGAAGAAGCAGGAGGAGGAGGAACCAATCAAGGCTCCCGAAATGCCAGTCGTTTGGGTGGAAACCGCCGATACCGTTTCCCGACGGTTCCACTTCGACCCCGACGGCCGTCTCTCCGTGAGTCCCTTGTCGGAATTGTGGCTATTGTTTCTTATTTCTCGTTGATGTAATTTTGTCGAACACATGGTGTGCTGTTTCAATTCAGTGAGGAAATACTTTCTGTGTTTGACGTTACTTAAATGGGACAGGTGAATGTTGTGGACGACAGGAGGCCGGTCGTTCACAGGGTGGCCGAGTCTTTCCTGAACCAGTTCTTCCCTGCTGGATATCCGTATAGGTGAGCCCGTGCTCGGTGTTTACTGCCTTTTGTGGAGAGAATACCGACGGTTGGTGCGAATGTTTGTGCAGTGTGAATGAAGGGTATTTACGGTACTCGCAGTTTCGGGCCCTGCAGCATTTCACCAGTGCCGCGTTGTCTGTGTTATCCACTCAGGTGTGTTTTGGTTTCTTCTTGTTGTCACAATTCAGTGGCCATTATTGTGAGGAACAGTTCTTGAGCCGTTCTTAGGTGCATTTTGCAGTCGCTTCTATTTGCTGCAGGTTTACGGCCTACACCTGCGCAAGCAACTGCTGTAAGTTGGGTAAGTTTTCATTTACCAGGTGCTCCCAGCATGGCTTCCGGTGAAATTGCATCTCTGTTCATGTGAATTTTCCGCTCTTGTTGGTGTCCAGATACTGAAAGACGGGATGCAGCATGTAGGAAAGCTTATATGTAGCAATTTAGGGGCAAGAATGGATTCAGAGCCAAAGCGTTGGAGAATTCTAGGTTTGGTTTTGTTTAAAAAACCTTCTTCAGTGAACGTAGACAAGTTCTTCAGTGATCCCTTGCAATCATGATAATCTCTTACTTTGAAAGGCTGTCCACATTGCAGCTGATGTTCTGTACGACATGGGCTCAGGGCTTGAAGTTCTTTCTCCATTGTGCCCACATCTTTTCCTTGAAGTGGCAGGACTGGGAAACTTTGCAAAGGTATTATTCCGGAGGATACCCGCATCTACATTTAACACAATTCTTCTTATGTGCACAGTGTAGTTCTGATTCAGATTCATCTATGAGCCCAACTCTTTTCTTTTCTAACCCTTGATGTGGCAGGGTATGGCGGTGGTTGCTGCAAGAGCAACTAGATTACCCATATATTCATCATTTGCCAAAGAAGGCAACTTAAGTGACCTATTTGCAAAAGGAGAGGCTATCTCAACGCTTTTCAATGTTTTTGGAATTGGAGCAGGAATTTTTTTAGCGTCCACCGTATGTTCCTCAATGCAGGGAAAGGTAACTTGTAATATCTGCCATGAGTTTTAAGGTTGCTGTTCTGAGGTCTGGATGATGTAGTTTTCTTCGTGACCTTCCCGTTTCTTGGATCATTTGTATCTTCCCATGTTCTCTAGCTAAAGGTTTCCCTTAAATGACTCTTCAACCATTTTCATGGACTACTCAAAGTTCTCATTCGATCGACTACCTCTTGAAGATCACCTAGGCTTTTTGACAATAATTATCATATATGAGTTTATCCTATTTGATTATGCATTATTTATATGTGGCGAAGATATTAAGCTGCTGCATATTATTTCCCATGCAGCTGGTAGCTGGACCGTTACTGTCTGCTGTACATGTATACTGTGTTGTGGAAGAAATGCGTGCAGCACCTGTCAACACCTTGAACCCACAGCGAACAGCTATGATCGTGGCTGATTTTGTTAAGGTATGCTTTAAATTACACACATTTGTTGCCTTTGCATTTCCATTACCCTGTTTTTTGATATACATTTGCTATTTTATACCCAGACCGGAAAAATATCAAGCCCTGTCGATCTAAGGTATCGTGAAGATCTATTATTCCCAGGGAGACTGGTTGAAGATGCTGGATATGTGAAAGTAGGACGGCCATTTCACAAAGCAATGAAACCTTCGCAGCTTCTGGAAATGAAAGATATATTCCCCGGGGAAAAGTTTCTGTTGAGTCATGGGAGCAAGTGGACCGATATGGTGTTGGAGCTGAATGCGACAGGTGAAGATGCCCTGAGAGGGTGGTTGGTTGCTGCATATGCTGGCAGAATCAGAAATTCTTCGCACGATCATAGCTCAACCGTCCTTGAGGAAGCGTATGGCAAAATGAATAGCGTGTTTGAACCTCTTTTGTCTGAATTGAAAGCCAAAGGGTGGCACACTGATCAATTTCTGGATGGAACTGGGAGCCGCTTCGCCTGGTAGCAGATCGATGCATTGGATCGTCAATTAGACAACAGAAGATTGATGTCATAGCTTAAACAGAGAACGTGAATGTCGCTGCGGAGTTCGGTGATGGATGCAACCTCGAACCCACATCAACGATGTATTTCTGCTTCGTCAAAGAACTCCATTCGTGGGAACAATCATATGCTTACTAAATTATAACTGACTGAAATTTGTGTCTTGATTCCTTTTTACCAAACTACTGATTTTACGCTCCAAATGTAGAAGTCTATCAACTATTGAAGCTCAAATTCCGAAGTTGCAGTGATACGATTTTTTTCCTAAAAAAAGCTACTGTTCATGGTTAATTATGAAAATGATATTGAAAAAAAATAATTACCAAATTGATGTCCACGTAAAATATCTTTAAAAAAATTCGTAACTTGGATTGAGTCATGAAAAAATTACTTGTGACTAACAAGTCCAAAGAAAAAAACTGAATGATCAAGTATGAGGGTCAATATGAGTTTTATTTCATGATTTGTTTTTTTAATAACTTTTAGAAAAATTCAAGCTTAGAGATTATGTGGAATTGTTAAAGAGCAATATTTTGGTGTTCGGTTGTCCAAATCAATTTTTTTTTAATAGACATAATGTTTTTATATCTACGTGTGATAATTCGTCGATGTTTTGACCCTAAATGTAACAAGGTCATCAAATTATATATTTCAAATATAATTTTTTGGGCTACACCCCAAATCCATGAACGTAACAAGGTCATCAAATTAATTCTCGATTGAACAATTTACTATCTTTTGTAAAATACTCTGGTTGAACTTAAGTCATCACATTAAGGGATCGAAAATTAGATATAACTCGGATTAAGTTGAAATTTTGTATGCATGATTCTCAAAGAAAAATTTTGAAAAAAATTCAGTACATCTTAAAAAGATTAAATTTTCAATTTTTTTATATTTTTTTCAAAAAAAATAGTCACAAAAAAATTGTGACTCGGTCAATCACAATTTTTTTTCGTGACTTGGTAATCACGGGTCATTTTCTAGTGACTTGGTACTGGTGTCTTACGTGGATACTAGTTTGGTAATTAATTTTTTTGGTATTTTTTTATAATTAATTATGAATATTAGTAATTTTTTTGGAAAAAAATTCTGTAATATTCAAATAAGACAGAAAGCCATTGACGTCTTTTCTCTATGGAAAATCTACTTATACGTGGCTGAACTTCTTTAGATCACTTTGTATGATCATCTTCCTTGAATTAATAAAACTAACTACTACTGTTGTTAAATCTCAGAACACTACTATCACGTATAGATCGATATATCATATCTCGGGATAAAAAAGTGAGATTAAAAATTAAATACGAAATTTTACGATCAAACTTTACGTATAAAAAATCATTTAATATATGTTGGCCACAACCTATAAAGTTGCTGCGAAGGTGGGCGGGTGGTCCATCGATGAGATGCATAGATATATGTAATTTTGAATCAATTGGGTGCGCTAAACTTGTGACCTTTAATTTTCTCTCAAAAGAGAGTGCCATTTGTTAGTGGTGCCCAGAAAGAATCACTACTGAAAATTTGATTTTACTAAATAATTAAGTTTATGTCTGATAAAAATTTCATACTTCATCTGTGTACCATCGTGAGAATTCATGTATTAAATAGAAAAGTTAGTGATCTAATACGGTACAATTATTGTCTGTTTATTTAAAAACAAACAGTCTGCCTCTTAATACAAGATTATGGAAAAAATATTTTTGAATTCCACTGAGTAATCCTGATTATCAGAAAAATTAAATGATAAAATTTTGGCTTATTGAAATGAGATTTCGAGGAATTGTTTCTATCACCTTAAAAAAAATTCTACATGACGAAGTTGTTATTTGGAGGTTTATAAGAGATTGTTTGCGCAATATAAGTGTGAAGGAGAGACATTAATCTCGACTTCCTCGAGCAATACTTTTTGCCATTGAGAAATTTAATGAGCTTGTTCCTAAAAGCTTGTGAAAGGTGATACGATTTGGGTACGAGTTTTAAACAGAGGAAAATAGAAGAAGACACATGGTTTTGATGAGGAAGGAAAGCCTCGTTTTCATTTCATTTCTCTATACAAAAGTAGAGAAGAAAAAGGCTAGCTGTCTAATGTTTACAATATGTACATATTTATAGATGGGTTTCTTTAGTGGGTAACCGCCTCAGGTTACAGCTGTAGGATATGATACGCCTGCCAAGCGTGTTGGGGAATATTCCTTTCTCGTAACAGAATTGGTAAAGTTGTTTCCCTTGAGCAGTTGCTGGTGACGTTCCTGTGCTGACGTGGATTCCCGTTTATGTGCGTGATTTGCAAGTTGGGCTTTTGTCATGGATTGGGCCTCGTCTTCCTTATGGACCGGCAACACCCCCCACAAGCTGGAATGGGTAGGTTAACCATTCCAAGCTTGGAGACGAAATGACTATGAAGAGAGGAGGAGAGAGGCTTTGTGAAAACATCAGCAACTTGCATCCCAGTCGGAACATGAAAAAGTTTCACCAAACCAGATCGAAGCTTGTCACGAACAGTGTGGCAATCAATCTCAATATGCTTCGTGCGTTCATGGAAGACCGGGTTTTCCGCAATATAAATAGCGGATTGGCTGTCACAAAAGATGAGACAAGGACCAGCGGGAGGAAGGCGAAGATCCTGAGTGAGATAGGTAAGCCATTGAAGTTCTCGGGTAAGAGAAGATAGTGCACGATACTCGGCCTCAGAGGAGGAATAAGAAACCACGGTCTGTTTCTTGGAGCGCTAAGAGATGAGAGAGTCGCCTAAAAACACAGCGAACCCTGTTACTGAGTGACGGGTGTCGGGGCAATTGCCATGATTGCTGTCGCAAAAACCCTTGAGTTGAAAGGATGGTCGCTTAGGGAAGAAAAGGCCTTGGCCAGGGCTGCCCTTGAGATAGCGGAGAACGCGATAAGCCGCCTTGAGATGAACATCGGTAGGATTAGCCATGAATTGGCTGAGTTGTTGTACAGCAAAACAGATATCCGGCCGAGTGGTTGTGAGGTAGAGCAAACGACCAACTAAGTGACGATAGTTGGAAGATGTTACTGGTTCATCAGGGAGGAGGCATAGATCATCATCATCATCATCGGCAATAGAGGGTTTGTCATCTAATGGGATACCATCAGTAGCTTTCATGAAGTTGTGAAGCTCCATCGGGGTAGAAACGGGTTTACAACCGAGAAACCCTGCATCTTTAAGAATCTCAAGCAGGTATTTTTGCTGACAGAGGTGAAGACCATCATCACAGCGAGCAACCTCGAGGCCTAAAAAATACTTCAACGAGCCAAGATCTTTAAGCTGAAAAGACTGATTGAGAGAAACGGTCAATGCAGTGATGGCAGCAAGATTGTTGCCACAGAGGATTATGTCATCAACATAAACAAGAACAGCAAGAAAGGTGGAACCAGACTGATGCGTGAATAAGGAGTGGTCCGAATGAGACTGAACGAAACCCCAGAGAAGAAGAGAATCAGCAAGTTTGACAAACCATTGACGCCCGGCTTGTTTGAGGCCATAGAGAGAACGATGAAGTCGACAAACCTTTCCTGAATCGGATGGAGAAACAGACAAGCCAGGAGGGAGGGACATGTAAACTTCCTCATGGAGATCGCCGTTGAGAAAGGCGTTGTTGACATCGAGTTGACGGAGATGCCATCCGTGATTAACCGCAGTAGCAAGTAAAAGACGGACTGTAGTGAGCTTCGCAACAGGAGAGAAGGTGTCGATGAAATCAATTCCATAGAGTTGGCTGTAACCCTTGGCAACTAAGCGGGCCTTGTAACGCTCGATGCTACCGTCAGAATTAAGCTTGACGCGGAATACCCATTTGCATCCGATGGGCTTCTTGTGAGGAGGGAGATCAACGAGACTCCATGTGTGGTTCCGCGACAGAGCAGCAAGTTCAGTAGTCATGGCATCAACCCAACAGGGGCTTTTGGCGGCCTCGGAATAGGAGCGAGGTTCATGAGACCGGAGAAGCTGCGTGCTAAAAGCGCGGTGAGCAGGAGCAAAGATATGGAGATTAAAGTAATGAGAAAGGGGATACAAAGACCTGGGAGCATCCGGAGAAGGATCGGTAAGGCCCGTAATAGCGCCGCAGATATAATCTGCCAAGTGTTTGGGCGCGCGACGGACTCTTTGGTTGCGAGGCAAGACTGCATCAGAGGGTGATTGAGTGTCCACGGGCCTGGGTTTGGGTAGTAGGGAGGTGAGTGGAGTAGGGGAGGGTGGAGGTGGAGTTGGAGGGGTGGTATCGAGGGAAGGGAAAGGATCTGTGAGAGGAGAGGTAAGGGGGAGGACTAAGGAGGATGGGTCATATGGTTGATGGATGTGGGGGGAGTAGAGATGGGAATTTTGGAAAGGATATATATCTTCATGGAATGAGACGTCGCGGGATATGATGATTTGATGAGTGAGTAAGTCGTACAGCTTATAACCTTTAATGCCGAAGGGGTAACCGAGAAAGACATGGGGGCGGGAACGAGGATCAAATTTAGATCTACCCGGGGCGACAGTGGAGGCATAACAGAGGGAGCCAAAAATGCGGAGATGATCTAAGGGTGGAGGTTTGTTGTGGAGGAGCTCGTGGGGACTCTTATTTCCGAGGAGAGGGGATGGTGTACGGTTGATTAAATAAGCAGCGTGTAGGATGGAGTCACTCCAGAAGACAAGTGGTAAATGAGCATGGATGAGGATGGATCGGGCCACATTTAAGAGGTGCTGGTGCTTACGTTCTACCCGCCCGTTTTGTTGTGGACTATAGCGACAAGAGGTTTCATGTATAATACCCTTGGTGTGGTAAAACCCGCAAAGGAAGAATTCGGAGCCTTGATCGGTTCTAATTGTTTTAATGGTAGTATGATATTGGGTTTGAACAAACTCAAAGAAACTGGGCAAAATAACAGCAACATCAGATTTGGACTTGAGCAGATAAACCCATAAGCAACGGCTGTAATCATCTACTAAAGTGAGGAAATATTGGTAACCATCATGGGAAGGAAGATTATATTTACCCCATACATCAGCATGTAAAACACTAAAGAGAGCAGGAGCTCTAGAGTCGCTAACAGGGAAGGGGAGTCTTCTATCCTTAGCTAAGTGACAGACATCACAATGACGATCAACAGTATGGGAAATGTATGGATAAGTTTGTTGAAGGACACGTAACTTAAGGGTTGGAAGGTGACCAAGGCGACAATGCCATAAGTCGAGGTCGTTGTGTATGAGGGCGAGGGAATTAGCTGTTGGTGTAGATGGGATAGGCCGCCTCTGATGAGTCGCTTCAAGCAGGTAGAGTCCGCACATTTCTTTGGCCTCACTAATTGTTCTCGAACACGCCTGGTCCTGTATCACACAACCATTACCCTCAAAACATAATGAGTATGATGAAGAACGCATCAATCTGCTAACAGATACAAGATTAAAGCTGAAAGCAGGGACCAGAAGGACATTCGTCAGTAAGAGTAGTGGCGTTAGTTGAACAAGACCAATATGTGTGGCGCGACTGCGATTGCCATCGGGAAGCCCAACTGAGATGCCACTAATTGGAGATAAAGTAACAAAGTTGGAATGATCACAAGCAATATGATCCGTGGCTCCCGAGTCAAGGATCCATTTCCCGTTAAAGTAAGAAGATGTTGTAGGAATGTCATAGCAAGACTTACCAGCTATGTGTGAATGGTCTTGTATGGAAGATAATGCAGTAGTCGCACCAGAATAACTCTGCGAGAGTGGTGGCACGGTCCCGAGGGAGGAAACTGGAGTAGCTTGTTGAACCAGTGACAGTAAGCCAGAGTACCGATCAGGAGATAAGCCCAACTTGTTGAACTCCGCAGCTAGTCCCTGTGCTGCAGGGGAAGAAGGACCGGGTCCAAGAAGCGAGGTCGCTGCAATACGATTCTGATTATTGGTGGGATGAGAGCTTCCGTATTTGTCCTGCGAGAAAGAGGATCCTCGTGGCCTATAGTTTGGTGGAAAACCATGCTTCTTAAAGCATTTGTCGATGGTGTGGCCCGCCTTGTTGCAATACGTGCACTGAGGACGAGTGGAGTTGTTGTTCCAGAAACGTTTTCCACCAGCTATACCCTGTGCCACTAGTGTTGGAGAGGACTCGATAGCAATATTAGCAAGAGGCACGACGGGTGTTTGAGGATTCAGCAACCTGCGTTCCTGTTGCAAGGCTAAAAACAGTGCTCGACTCATGGTCGGCATAGGCTCCATCATCAGAATTTGCTCACACACATTTGAGTAACTATCATTGAGACCCCGTAAGAACCCCATGACCTGATCATGATCACGATACCCTTTGACAGTGCGATATAACTCACACGCATTAGCATCAGCATTTGGAACACACTTGCAATGGGGATGCGATCGAAACTAAACAAGTTGATCCCAAAACATGCGATACTGGGCAAAATAATCAGAGATGCTCAATGCACCTTGCCTTAGAGAGAAGATCTGGTACTGTAAGTTAGACATACGCATAGAATCACCCCTACCATATCTATCCTTTAGATCTTCCCACAGATCATAGGCAGATTCAAACCACATCATACTCTGCGCTATACGAGGTTCCACTGATCTAATAATCCAGCTAGTGACCATGGTATTGTTCCTTTTCCAAGAGACAAAATGGGAATCTGTTGGAGAAGGAGCAGAGATAGTACCGTCAATAAAACCGATCTTGTGCTTGGACCATAACGCCATCTCTATAGCTCGACTCCATGAGAGATGGTTGTGCTCATTGAGAAGTGGAGTGACCAATACAACCGCAGGGCTTTCGTTGGGGTGAAGATAGTACGGATCAGCCTCTTCCTGACTGGTGACCGTGCTCCAGGACTGGGAAGAAGATCCTGGAGTTACAGATGTCGTCATAGCTCTAAAGGTGGTTTGGATACGTCGGGAGAAGAAGGAAAATAGGTGGTTAGATCAGAGTCGCAGCATGCTCTGATACCATGATACGATTTGGGTACGAGTTTTAAACAAAGGAAAATAGAAGAAGACACATGGTTTTGGTGAGGAAGGAAAGCCTCGTTTTCATTTCATTTCTCTATACAAAAGTAGAGAAGAAAAAGGCTAGCTGTCTAATGTTTACAATATGTACATATTTATAGATGGGTTTCTTTAGTGGGTAACCGCCTCAGGTTACAGCTGTAGGATATGATACGCCTGCCAAGCGTGTTGGGGAATATTCCTTTCTCGTAACAGAATTGGTAAAGTTGTTCCCCTTGAGCAGTTACTGGTGATGTTCCTGTGCTGACGTGGATTCCCGTTTATGTGCGTGATTTGCAAGTTGGGCTTTTGTCATGGATTGGGCCTCGTCTTCCTTATGGACCGGCAACAAAAGGTTCTGCACGATGGAGATCTTATTGGGAGGTTTTTAAGGTTTTCCACATATTACATAGTTAGGTGTTACAAATTTAGGTCAAAAGAGTAACTAGCACTTCCAATATAAGTTAGTTTTGTCTTACTATTAATGTGTGTTTTGATGATTATTAGTTGGTTTATATGGTGATTGTTTGATTTTGTTGGTCACATTGTGGTTTTGTGTTTGATGTTCCTTTGGTTTTGTTGGTTCTGTTTGTAACACTGAAACAACTTCTTATGGATTTAAAATTAATGAATGGTAGAGGAAAGAAATTACAGATTTTCATTTTGTTTCGTCGCTATCAGCCCATTGAAAATTATAATCTATGGGAGAAACATTTTAACGTTGATGTAAATTAATCAGCTTGAGTACAAGCAATAACACGACGTGAATCTCCACTCAAAAGATAAATATAAAATTATTGAGGTGTGATACCCGCCAACGAGAAAAGAAAGCTAGTAAATCAGTTATGATCAGATCTCACTATCAGATGCAATCAAACGTTTGAATAAATTCAAAGTCAATTCTCTAGCCGACGGCGCTTCTTGGTTTATTAAATCGGAAAGTCTCGACATTGTTTAAACAAGGTCAATATTGCCATATTTTTTGTTCAACTATCGTGTGATTTTTTGATAGTCTGATTTTTGTTATGATGAGAATTTGAAATTTTCATTCATCCCGATGAATTTGACGCGTAATTAACAAATAATCATATGTTAAATTTGATTATCAATAAACTAATTCGTTTATTAATTAACACTTGCTTGTCTAAGCATGAAGATCAACATGATCAAATCAACTTTCTTGTTGTACGAGTCAAATTACAGTCACGTTATATCAGATACGTAATTGATTTTCACGAGATTCCTCATTTTATAAGAAAAATCAGATGTTGACTGGGTGCATGTGGTACGCCAACACGCATGTCTGCCATGTGGCATGTCAGACGCGCATGTCTGTCACGTGACAGTGCTACTCCTAACTCTACCACGTGGTAACTTGTCACGCTTCAATATGATGCTGCCAATTCTGGCGATAACTATGTCAGCGTTGATGCACACGTATATCAAAAAATGCGTCAGAGCCACGTTATGCTGACGTGATGGCTGACGTGGACCTGAGCCAGTTATCTTTCGTTGGTCAGTCTGTTGGCTAATCTAATATGCATGCTGATAGAACATGATGGGCTTATGCCCAATCTCGTACAATAATAATTACGAATTGGAAAAGTCCAACACATCTATTCACCGTCCTCTTGTATTATTTTTTTGGTGTAAATAGTGGACGTTTTTGCGCTCCTTTATTCATATTAACTCATTGAAAATTTGAACGTATATATCTAGGCTAAGCAATCCTGACACCATCCTGATCAAACAAATCTATACAATCAAAAGACGGGGAATGGAGAACGTGACATCCAATAGAAACCCAGTGCTAGATTAGCGAGTCTATCAGCTACTGTATTCCCTTCTCAAAAGTAATGCTTCACCTCAATATGTCAGTCGCAGTTGATAAGGTTACGTCAACTATTCATGAGATTTGATAACAAATGCTCATTCACCGCACCCTCGGAGAGAAACTTCACCGCTAATTATGAATCTATTTCTACCACAACTCTTCTATGACCCCTCTTCTATGGAAGCTGCAATCTATACCATAGTGCCCACATCTCAGCATGTATCACGATGCAACTCCCGATATTTCTGACAAACCCCACACACTAGGCTCCACTTGAATCACGAATCACTCCTCCCCACCTACATCTCCCAGATTCCTTTTTTATGGCATTATCTGTATTAAGTTTTACCCAGTTCTCTCATGGTGGGGACTAACTCACCAACACTTCCTTATATATTTCTTTGGTTTGCTGTTCTAGAGCCTGTACCTTCCAAACATTCAAAAATTTCTTTACTTGTTGCAGTATTACTAACATATGATCACCCTTTAGTATTAGGTTGCTAAAGACCATGTCATTGCACCTCTGACATAGCCACCAACAAGCAGCCGCAAATAGAACATGCCAATCGATATCTCCTACCAATTGCTCTTCTACTAAAGTATTACGTGCAAACTAGGAATTGCTCATCGTACCAAGAACAAGTGGTAGACCTCCTCCAAAACTAATTGGCACTAGATTCTCTTGCTAGAGGGACAATCCCTAAAGATGTGTAGTATACTCTCTGAGATTACTTTGTAGCAAGGACTGTATGGATTTGGTGCAAACTGACATCGATATCCTTCAGCATTGGTCATGAGTTTACCTTTGAGGCATAACTAAAGAAAAAATTGGATTTTCTCTGACATATGAACAAACCATATAGCTCTCCAAATCTTCTTTGAGCTAGGGATGGATACTTGCATGCTGTGCCAAAACCCAGAGGTATACTGATTTGACACTAAAGAGCCTGAATGCTTACAGTTTCCATCCTAAGGCATCCCTTGCTCCCCCTTCTTCTGCAATGAATCTTGTACCAATCAAGGGCCAAATCTCCTCCGGTACTTGATGTTGGAGTATCTCCTATCGCCACCCTACTCCTGCTTCCCAGTAATCTACCATCTTTCTTCCTACCTTCATCTGTAGAACAAGCAGACCCAGTTGTGTGAGGGGACTAACTTCCGAATGCTAATTATTATCCCAAAAAGAAGTATTTTATCCATCACCAATAGCAACAAATATACCACTTAGCATGAGTTGAGCCACTTTACATATATTAGACCAAACACGGGACCTCTGACTTGGGGGAGGTAGGATTATCCCTTGTCACCCAGGTTGATTATAATATTTCTCTTTGAGAACTTACTTCCAAAGGGCTTTAGGCACTTGTACGTATCTCCAACCAAGTTTTATTAATAATGTTGAATTTGCCTCCCTTTCCATCCTCAACCTTAAGCCAACCATTCCTCGGGATAAGCCTAATTTACTAGATGTACTCGACAAGATCCCTCTTCATCTCCCCATAAAAAATTCCTACAAATCCTATCTACTTCCTTATATATGTGTCACGGTAGTTATATAACTTACATTGCGTACATAAGTATAATGGCTAGTACATAGTAAACCAAAGTAGCTCTTCTCGTCTTGGTCATATATTGTCTTTTCCACCCTAAAAGCCTTGACCTTGTTCTCTCCACTAGGTAAGCAAACTCCTCCTTAGATGCTTGACTATGGATTGTAGGAAAACTCAAATATTTGCCCAATTCTAAAGTACTTTGAATTCCTAGCGTCTTACTCAATCTCCAGTCCTTCTCTCTTGAAACATTGCTCGAAAAGAATATGCAAGATTTTGGGAAGCTCACTCTTTGTCTCAACATATTGCAAAATATTTCAAGACCCCTTTATCCTTTCATAAAGAATACATAAATAACTCATGAAGAAAGTTTAGCCACTACTGTAAGCCCTCTACCACATTATACTAATAAATTTCGCTAGCTAAGTT
>SOPF01027266.1:0-33501 GCA_012979155.1 Hypericum perforatum | reverse complement strand
TATATATATATATATATATATATATATATATATATATATATATATATGAGGGATGGAAAACCATACACTAGTTTCAGGTCTCACCAAAAAATCCTTGCAGTAAAATGCAATGAGATAATGGAATAGAAAAAAGAAGGAGTACCCGAGTTTGCTGCTGTAATAAATTTCTGCACCCTCGTCCTTGAAATTGAAAGTCTAGTGCAAGGGACACATCTGCCCATCACATTACTAATCTATCCAACCAGGAAAATTACCTAAGTAAACAACCCATGTCTCCTAGATTTAGTGCAATTGAAGTAAAGTCCAGTTGCAACAGAAAAAAAATTTAAGAGGATCAAATAGGTCCCAGAAATATGTAATTTCTTTTCCTAAAAAAAGATATCTGTAATTTCTCCTGGTAAAAGAGGAGTTCATTTGGCCCATACTTAACCCGAAAGAGGCCCAAATCTTTTCAGCTTCATATCGGCCCGTCAAGATACCATGCTGGTGTTAACTGTTACGTAAGGCCCGCCATGGTTTTAAAGATTTAAATCACCTAAAATGTGATTTTTATTTGAAAGAGTTCATACGAATTTGAAATTGAATTCATATTTGGTCTTTGAAAAATTGAATAAGAACGATATATATCATCATGATCTGAATTCGTCAGAATTAGAACAATGATTGCCCCAGATGGTCTCATGTGATAGCCATTTTTAATGTGGATAGGTATGTAATTGCTTGTTGGCCGGGTAAAACGTGAAAACAGTCAAATGCGTCTCATGTTATTTTCTTCACAGATAATACAAAACCCACTCTATTTCGTATAGATGGACCACCGATACTTCAAGGGATAGTATAGTGACTCCTGATTCGCATAAAATAGATCTTAAAATAAAATGCCTTCTTTTAATTTTTTTTACACAATTTAAAATTTTAAACCTTTGTACTTCTTAAATTTTATAAGACCTAGTTTCGTTCAACTATAACCTCTTTTGGCTAAAAATGCCAATCCTAAATCATGTATATGCATTTTAAATGATTATGCGATCTTCTCTATATCAAAACATTTGAGATTGATATTACATGTCTCGTTAATACATTAAATATTCAGGACAGTCACTTTTTTCATAAATTTTGAGCAAGAATGCCTTGTGCACATTATTTTTTTTTTTTAACCCTTCATAGCAACTACAATTTTTTTCCAACCCTTCACGGCAAGTTCGAATCATAACTTTAATGAAACTATTGTAGTATCCTCATCCCTCAGCCCGTGGATCGTTAAGGTTGGGCGAAAGAGCACCAAGCTCGGGCCACCACCAGTGGCTGTGAAAAAACCATAAGTTTGGGTTTTCTGATTACTTTCCTTGCTAGGATAAGTTCGGTTAGATACAGGCGGAGCCACATTGTTAATAGTTGGGCAATTAATTTTATTAAAATTAAAAATTGAATCCATAAAAAAATTAATTAAAGTAAAATGTGACATTAAATTTTTAAAAAAGTAAAAAATTGATCTCACTCGTAAAATTTTCTGACTTCGCTTTTGGTTAGATATTTTATGACTTTTGTACACATTTTTACTTAAATATTTTGTGGTTTAACTTTCCCTTAATAAGTTAGTTTTTTTTTCAATCGGTAATTCAAAGGTTATCATAGTTTATGTTATGTCGAATTTTTCTATCTATGTGACACTGCCATGAGAAAGTAAAAAAAAATCACTTAAATCTTTAATCTACCAAAAATGGTACAACCATAAATTTTCGTTTAATAAGAAAGCTGACTGATATTAACATATATTATATTTCTACGATAATCAAGAAATACAATATTACCACATCTTTAAAAGTTAGACGTTTCAAGTGTAAAATCAATGTATGATAGGTCAATATCATTTGGTCAGGTGAATTAACGTAATGTTTTAAAAACTATGATGTGATTGATAGTTAGATTAGTCGAATCATTATCTAAAATTAATCCTTGGCTCGATTTTTGTCTTAAACCTCTAGAGATGTCCCTTCAACCAAAATAAAGTCAGACCGTCTGACCAAGTATTTTTCTCAGCCTAGTTCACATAGATAATTTTTTTTTTTAAATCGCTTTTTAAAAAATTATTAATTTACCTTTTTTTGTTGCACTATTCTAAACCGCCTTCACGTAGAAAAGCTTCGGTAAAATCTGGACCGTCCGATCGAACCACGTTTCTTTCTATCTCGTAATTAACCTCCCCCCTTTAGTTCTCTCTCTCTCTCTCTCTCTCTCTCTTTCTCTCTCAAATTGAGTCGGAGGAAGGAGGCTTCGTATTTACTGCCAATCGACGAACGAAGACGGTTATTAATCCCAAGTAAACATGGCCACGGCATCAGGTACGTGTCCTTAATTTCTAAGGTTTCTTGGATTTTTTTAGGAGATAGGCTTTGTTTGAGATTCTAAGGATTTTTTTAGGGTTTTTTTTTTCGCACTGAATTGAACGGGAGGGATTATGTGTGATGTGTAGGTGCGTTCAAGTCGAGGGAGGACCACCGGAAGCAAATCGAATTGGAAGAGGCTCGTAAGGCTGGGCTTGCTCCGGCCGAGGTCGACGAGGATGGGAAGGAGATCAATCCCCATATCCCTCAGTATATGTCCTCCGCCCCTTGGTATCTCAATGCCGAGAAGCCTGTATGTTGTCTCTGTCTCGTTACTTTTTCGGGTTTTTGTTCATTTGGCTTTGCTTGATGCTGCGAGAAACTGGGTGTTACGGTACCGTTTGCTGACTCGGGTTTTAATTCCCTTTGGTTTTAGAGCTTGAAACATCAAAGGAAGTGGAAATCTGATCCCAACTATACCAAGTCGTGGTATGACAGAGGTGCAAAGATTTTCCAGGCCGAGAAGTACAGGAAGGGCGCTTGCCAGAAGTTAGTATATTCTCTCTCTCCCTCCTTCCCTCCCTCGCTTCACCTTGTTTCTGTGTGGTTATTGCATATTCAGTTTTGTTTGATATAATAAGCTTAAGCTGAGATGTTAAATACTGATTAGATACAGACTTGAACCTTGATTCTTGACTATAATATGCTTGGTGCGGATTATTGGTTTTCTTTAGGTGCACGGTGAGGTGGATAGACATTCATCATATTTTGATTGGCAGAAAGACTATTCTTCATCCATTTTCTTTCATAAAAACTCTATATAATGTCTTTCCTTGATGTTTTTATATATGCTCCTGTTTATATGTTTGTTTCCTCAAAACTGAATAGTTGGTTTATTTTCATTGATAGTGTGTGTGTGTGTCTAGTTTGTAATGCTATGAATCTTTCTGAAATATCCTTTTTATCTAGTAATTAAGTAACTTTGTTCATATGATCCTTAATTTGTAAGACTTCCTAGCGTCTACATGTTCGTAATTCACTAGGCGCTCAAGTTTATTTGTCTTTGATCACCAACTCAAGATGCTAGATTTTGTGAAATCATGAAAACTGATTGTGCAATGTAACAGCTGTGGAGCGATGACACATGATTCAAAATCTTGCATGGATAGACCAAGGAAAGTTGGGGCTAAGTGGACCAACAAGCACATTGCACCTGATGAAAAGATAGAGACCTTTGAGCTTGATTATGATGGAAAGCGTGACAGGTGGAATGGATTTGACACATCGAGTTATGCTCTCGTTGTTGAAAGATACGAAACTAGAGAAGCAGCTCGAAAGAAGTTCTTGAAGGAGCAGCGACTGAAGCAGTTGGAAGAGAAAAACAGTACTGAAGACACTGAAAATGGGGACAGTGATGGTGATAATGATGAAGATGATTTGAGAGTAGACGAAGCCAAGGTTGACGAGAGCAAACAAATGGACTTTGCAAAGGTTGAAAAACGTGTGAGGACAACAGGTGGTGGGAGCACAGGAACTGTGAGGTAAGCATATGTTCTTAATTCCATTTGTCTCAGCTAGAGCTTCCCTATGACTTTCTTTTGTTGCCTTTTGCATGTAATGATAAACCTGTTGCTAAGACTTGTTGTAAATTAACTATGGTTTTTAGGAACTTGCGAATTCGGGAGGACACAGCAAAATACCTGTTAAATCTTGATGTTAATTCTGCTCACTATGACCCCAAGACCCGGTCCATGCGTGAGGATCCTCTTCCAGATGCAGATCCGAATGAAAAGTTTTATGGAGTAAGTACAAAGCATATCTTCAGGACACTTTTGTTGATGCATGGTTCTTTTAATTTACCGCTCCGATCATATCATGCAGGGAGATAACCAATACAGGAATAGTGGTCAAGCTTTGGAATTTAAGCAGCTGAACCTCCATTCTTGGGAAGCATTTGACAAGGGACAAGATATACACATGCAAGCAGCACCATCACAAGCTGAGATGCTATATAAGAACTTCAAGGTTATAAAGGAGAAATTGAAGACACAAACAAAGGATACGATCATTGAGAAATATGGAAATGCTGCTACTGAAGAGGAGCTCCCTAGAGAGCTTTTATTGGGACAAAGTGAAAGACAAGTGGAGTATGATCGTGCTGGTCGGGTCATAAAGGGCCAGGTAAACGTCTGGGTCATAGTAAATTTGTCAGCAGTCACTGTTTTGATTACTTGTTCTGTCAAGGTTCTTGGAGTCTAGTACAATCTACTTTGATATTGCCTTAAGCTTTGGGACTATCTTTAAGACGGCAACTTTTGATAAACTGCTCATTTCCATGCTTTATATATAGGAAGCTGCACTCCCTAAAAGCAAGTATGAAGAAGATGTTTTCATTAACAACCATACAAGCGTCTGGGGCTCATGGTGGAAGGATCATCAATGGGGGTATAGGTGCTGCAAGCAGACTATAAGGAACAGCTATTGCACTGGCGCTGCAGGAATCAAGGCTGCTGAAGCTTCAATTGATCTCATGAAGGCTAATATTGCTCTTAAGGAGGCAACTGAAGGTTTGTCTGCCTGATTGATGCTGTCTGTTAAGGATGTCCGTTCTTGCCTAGAAACTAGTGGTGTTTTCACAATCATGCATGATGTGTTAATTTCCATTCTTACTTGAAGCTTTTGTAAGTCTAAGCTACTCCGAAGTGGTCGGATTTAAACTTGTGTTGAATATATAACTTTGGCCAAGTGGGTTAGAACTTAACACAAAAAATAGGACAGAATTGATAGCTACCATGCCTTCAGGGTTCCTTTTTGTTTATTTCTGTGTGGAGTTTTTATTCACGCCGTTGTGTTTTCCACTGTTTATCATTGACAGAGATGCCTGCTCCAGTGGAAGAGAAAACGCTTGCTACATGGGGTACCGAGACAGCTGATAACTTGGTTTTGGATCAGCAGAAGGTGGCGGAATCACGTAAAAAGGTAAATAGCTGAACTGTCCTAATATTCTGTTGATGGAAAAATGCTGGAATTCTCTCTTTGATACTGATGGAAGTATGGATTTATGTTATAGGTGCAGGAAAATGCAAAGAGAGTAGAGAAAGACGAGAGAAAGCGCAAATACAATGTCAGATATAATGATGAGGTACTTTAATTTTCTACTAATCTTTGAATATCGACCCTAAATTAGCTATGTTAAGTTTGCATCATCTCTCGTCTGACCGACGAAATTGTATCATTTTAGGTCACTGCCGAGGACATGGAGGCGTACAGGATGGAGAAATTGCGTCATGATGACCCACTGAAGAAAATGAAGGATTTCCTCGAGTGAAATGGATGAGGCACACTTGACTATTATCACAGGCTCAAGAGGTCTTTGAATTCTACATCACCCTACAATGCCTGGGTGATTCAACTTGCCATCTCAACACAAGTGTAGAATGTAGTGGTTACGAATTCGCAACGATGTGCGCAAATTCGTGCTGTAAAATATAATGGTTTGTTGTTAAACTTCGTCTTTTCTTGGTCGGTTCCTGGTAGGACTTGAAGGAAATGAATCAGCCTATCTCATTCCAGTCTTATTTAGTGGATAATCTGTTTTGTGTCAGATCGACTGAATGCTGTTGGAAAATGTTTGATTTTAGTTCAATACATAGAACAACGATCTGAAATATGATTTATTTATGGTCAGAAAGAGCTGGAATATACATGATCTACTAATTGCTATTCGCTACTAGTACTACAAGCGACGGGCCATCATCTCCTCTAGCTCCATTTCAGCTCGGAAACTGAAAATGAACTTCTCAGCTCTCTCATCTATACCACGCATCTGAGGAGATGCGAAACCTATAGATTCCCACATACCATCTTCTGGACTCTGAACATGGTCCCTAGTCACCCTGCCCCCTTTCTTACTTGTTTCAGTGCTGCAATGCTTTGCTTTTGGTGCAGAAACTGCTGCGGTGGTCGAGGGTGGTTCGGGGAAGAGTGTGTCGATATACACCGGTGGTGCAGCAGCCGCTTTGTTGGAGTGGAAGCGGAAGCTACTGTTGTTGCTCTTGGGGAGAGACCTTCTTTTCTTCTTAGAGGGTTTCTTCTTCAAGGGTTTGGACTTGTTGAATTTACCAAGTTTCACTTGCAATTTAGAGGTGAAGCTTTTCCACGCCTTATGGGGTGGTGGAAGAAGCCTCATGCTTATGCAAGACATAAAAAACCAAACTTTGCAAGGGAAGCAACGGTGCAAGAAATGATACAAGATAGACGGCTTTATACAATGCTAAAGATTCTTATTACCGCGTTGGTTTGGAGCCCTATTGTTGAGGGTGGCTTTGTTCCTACGCCAACAAATATGCTTTTGTCTGGACCCAGCTTTGTTCTAACGCTACCATCTGCGGAGATAGATTAGAATTTACTTACTTTAGATCAAATGAATTATTTTAATTTAATCAAGAGAACCTACAAAGATAAAAGGTGGTAAAAAAATGTGGAGCCCAAGTGCTTGGGGCATATGAATCAAACATAACAATTCTATACTCATCATATCAGACAAATTTGACAACATTTACATTTACAAAAAGAGATATTCGAAGTACATGTATATAAGTAAGCGTAATATTATGAGTCAAGAAAGTTTTAAGCAATCAGATCAATAAATGTCCATTTCGACTTTCTGATCTTGGGGACACCTTATGCCTTCCAAGTAGCCTTGGAAGCATCGACAATGTTATTAGCACAAAGAAATTGGTAATCGTGGTCCTTGTTATGGATGGTGCCAAAGGTAGAAGAAGAAGGGACGGTTACTTATCCAAGTAGAATGTTTATGAAGGGGGGAAGAAACCATGTTTTAAATGAACCCATGTTATTTTTAATTAATTTTTTTGAATATTTAATTTAAGTAACTGGATCTAAATTTAGAATTTTCTTTTATCTAAACTTGAACAATGATTTAACTAGTGGTCAATGATATTAAACACACATTCAACTCGTCAAGACAAAATAGAAAAAAACTTTTTGACGATGGAAGTGCCGTAAGTAGATGGATACTAGTCACATTACAATTTTGTAATTTTTGGATTGATTCAATACGTTTGGCTTTTTAAGGAGTGTCTGGCTGAAAAATTATCGAAATTCAGATGTGGCATTAATGAGTTAATTTTAAAAATATCATAGGCTAAATAATAATGAATTTTTCATAAATAAAATATCATAATTTATTTATGCTTTTGATGTTATGTTCCAATTGTTGCCGGACAAACTGATTTCATATTATATATCAAAATTTGAGCCGAGTATGATTTTTAAAAGATGACAAAACTATTTTAACAAATATTTAAGATTAATTTGTCAAAAAGACTCTAACCTGAAATTACTTAAGCTAAAAACAACTTCCTCAACGATTGATCTCAATGCTTGGTGATTTTTTAATACGATTCTAATAAGCCCCTTGTTGAAAGATTCCAATGATTAATATAACTTCCAACTCGTTACTTACCCAAAAAAAAAACTTCGAACTCGTTCCTTCCCAAAAAAAAAAAAATCCTATGATACAATTTCGTTTTATGGCTTATAACCGAAAATCATAATTCTCAAAATTAAACATCATTCCACGGGATACCCAACGCCTATCACACAACCTTGATCTCAAAAGAGAACTTGGAAAATTTTGCGACTTGGGCCCAAAGCTGAAAGCCAACGAACTAAACAAGACAAGAAAGAGCATGTTTGGCAATGCCCGTGACAAAAAACAGAGAAAGTCAAGCCAAGTGTTTGGTCCGAAAAATTCATGCAAAGACACATCTCCTCATTGCCAACTCCACGTAAACACCATCTTTCAAGGTGGCTTCGCTTCACAATTAAACCTCCCTCCCATGCAAAACCCAAACCCTTTCAAGTTGCCACGTCACCCCTCCCCCTCCACCCTATAAATTATACCTCTCCCCTTTGCTGGCTTCTCATCTCCTCCTCAGCTTAACCCTACACCAAAGCAGCAGAAGCAAGTGAGCCTCCTACAGCCAGCCATGTCGAGGAAACTAGCCCTAGTGTTCCTCCTCGTTTCCCTCCTCGCCTGCGGGGCCTTCGGGTTCGGCCCGAGGCACCGGAGGTTCTCGGAGAGGCAAAGCCGGAGGGAACAGTTCCGGATGGTCCGAGGGCAGCAGTGCCAGCTCGATAGGATCTCGAGCACCACGCCCACCGACAGGATCGAGTCTGATGGTGGAGTGATCGAGTTCTGGGACCAGGACATGGAGCAATTCCAATGCGTTGGCTTTGCTCCCATGAGGATCACAATGCAGCCCAACTCCCTCTCCTTGCCCAAGTACTTCCCAGCTCCCCGCTTGATCTACATCGAGCAGGGTACGTACCAGAAATATATTTTAATAACGTTTTACGTATAAATTAAAAAAACTCGGTAGCTAATCTTAACGCATGCAGGTCGCGGAGTGTTTGGAATAACCTACCCGGGTTGTCCTGAGACGTACCATACGGAGCAACAGCTGTCGAGGAGCAGCCAGGGCTCGAGATTCGGAGCGCAAACCGGTGACATGCACCAGAAAGTGCACAGGGTTCGCCGTGGAGACATCATCGCGGTTCCGCACGGTGCTGCCCACTGGTGCTACAATGATGGCAACGAGGAGCTGGTCGCGGTCTCGGTCATTGACTTGAACAACCCACACAACCAACTCGATCAGAACTTTAGGGCCTTCATGCTTGCCGGTGGCCAGCCGAGGGAAGAGCAGCAGAGGTTCTCGAGGGAGCGAATGAGGGGGTCGAAGACAGGGGTTCGAGTCTCGCAGAGGCCCCAGGAGACGTTCCAGAACGTGTTCAGCTCGTTCGACACCGAGCTCATGGCCGAGGCCTTCAATGTTCCCACGAACGTGATCAGGCAGATGCAGCAGACGGACAACTTCAGGGGAGTTATTGTGAAGTGCGACGAGGAGATGCGGTTCGTGGTCCCCGATGAGGAGGAGGACGAGTTCGAAAGGCAAGGAAGGATGAGCCGGCCGAGGTACTCATCACGAGGAAGAGGAGGCCGATACGCCAACGAGGACGACAACGAAGAGGAGGCCGAGGTCGAGTCCGAGGCTAGCAACGGCTTCGAAGAGTCGAGCTTCTGCAACAGAAAGTTCAAGCAAAACATGGAGCTCCGAAGGGAAACTGATGTACACACCAGAGAAGCTGGAAGGATCCACATTGTCAACGAGCAGAAGCTCCCGATGCTCAGGTTCCTCGACATGAGCGCCGAGCGCGGCCACCTCATGCCAAACGCGATGTACACCCCGCATTGGTCGATGACCGACCACAGGGCGATCTACGCACTACGCGGGGAGCTGCGCGTGCAGGTGGTGGACGACAAGGGCGAGAATATTATGGACGAGGTGGTGCGCCAAGGCGAGATGTTCGTGATCCCGCAGTTCTACACGTCCCTGATGCGTGCGGGCGGCGAGGGGTTCGAGTGGGTGAGCTTCAAGACGAGCAGCCAGCCGATGAAGAACCAGATGGCCGGGTACACATCGGTGATCAGGGCGATGCCGGTCGACGTGATCTCGAGCGCGTACCAGTGCTCACCGAGGGAGGCATTGCAGCTGAAGGTGAACCGGGACCCGCAGTCGATGATCTTCTCGCCAATGAGAAGGACACCCTCCTCTTAATCAGGAGGATTTTGTTCTATTACTGCTTAGTACTTGCGTTCCTTCTCCTCCTCCTCCTCCTCCTCATGCCACTACTACGGTTTCAACCCTCTTGCCTTGTCAGAGAGGGGCTTATGAGTTTACCAAACTTGATGATGTAATCACTTTCCAATAAAAATGTGGCTTAATATAATGCTATTAATTTTGTCTTCCAATTTCTGGTTTACTTTTGTGGTTCGACTTTCCACAGGCATAAGAAAGCGAGATTTAGTAAAAAACATTCAGCATTACTTTGAACACAACTTTTCGGAAAATTCGGAAGTTAAAAAGTAAAATTGGTGAACCGGTACAGTTGCAACATAAATTTCCACAACGTTTTTCCAAAAAAAAAAAAAACTAATTTAATTTTATTATTTTGGAAAGTCCAAAACAAACTTAAATTCGTTTTGGATATGTGATCTGGTTCAATTATTTTGTCTTAGTTTTTCGTATAAAACTAATCATGAAATGAGATTTCTCTGAGTTTCTACCAACGGGAATAGATGTAGACAAAGTGTGTTTCTTTTTCTTATTATGCCATATATTATAGGTTTCTGCCTATTTTGTTAATCAAATACAAGCATGCATCCAACTAAGGAAATTGAGCAGTTCGACAAGGTTGAATATTATACCTGAAGGACTAGATAACCTAGTTGTTCTATCCAAATAGAATATATGAAGAATATTTTACTCATATGAATGAAAAACATTGCACAAAAGAGAAAATGTAACGTTGCACATGTGGTAGCTTCTTTTGTTGTCTTGGTACCGATCTTGCAGCCCAAAACAGTGTTTTTTACACCAACGCATTTCGAAAAAAAACCAGCTAGCTCCGAGTTCGTCAGTTTCTCCTCTAACCCGAGTGGCATAGGAAATGAAGAGTTGTGTGTTTTTGTTTTAAATTTTTGGAGGAGCTATGAGTTTCCAATTCTATTCCAGTTTCCGCGTCAAAGCAGGTCGAAGTAGAAAAGCAGAACAAGTCGGCCACGGCTTCAACAGCATAATTATCTTGTTCTACTTTTGAATGTGCTGCGATAAAACACCACAAAAAAAATCCGATCCGAAGCCAACTCAAACTCTTCTTAAAAAAAGCAGCCAACTAAAACACACAACTACAAGAAAATAAGAGAGAAGAAAGAAAAGGAGACCAGGGGATGAGGCACAAAGAAAACTCTAAATTCCGGAGAAAAGGATATCCAAGTTTATCTTTAAAAAATATGCCAATTATATTTCATTTCATTCAACAAATAGGAAGAAGGCTGCCAAAAAAGCGGCTTCGCCTCTGAGGGCTGACGACGAAAATTTAGAACTCAAGAAGATGGAATTATATGAGCGCTTGTACACCAAGTTGCTGCATTTCTCGTAGCCTCCATATTGGATAAATAGCACCCTGCTCGAGCTCCTCCGGATCAACTTGCTGCATCGCCCACGCATAGTATACCGTATGAATTGTATCCTGAATCAGTAACAGGTTCACATTATCATCTATCAGAGCCAAAACAATTTGCTATTTGCACACAAAATAAATAGTCCTGAATGTTCAAGCTCTTTAAGGGGGGCATTTGCCATTTTTTCTTTCTGGTTGGAACATCTATTTTAATGAACTAGAACCTTGAAGAGGATAAGACCAAACCGAGAGGAAGCTATACCTTGCCTCCTTCAGTAATGGCACCACTTCGGTCACGTACACAATGCACTTGTTGTGTTTGGAACTGCAGCGATTTCAACTCATTAGTAGATACAAATGAGGTGTTCTTGGAAGATTTTAATTGAAAAATGCACATACCGCGACGATAATAAGTGGCGAGTTTCCCATCATCTTGGTCTCGCGAACTTCCACGTCAGATATATGTAGAATCTGTACGGAAAAGAAAGTATACATCTACATTAGTTGAAGTTTACTGAGAAGAAAAAAAAGAACCATCCAGCTCAGTATTCAATGTCAATGTCAAGAGATCAAGTCGTTCAAGCTCAACAAGCACTAACATCGTATCCTAATTTTGGTAACCAGTTCTTAATTCTTCAAAAGGACCAAAGAATACAAGTCAAATTAGCCAGAGTTCGCTACAGCATTTTCTGTGTTAATTTTGTTCATGACCATCCTTTTATGATGTAAGGGAACAAGTAGATTAAAATCGGAACTTTCTCTGACCTTGTTATCAAAAAAAATTCCGTGGCTCTCAAAAGCCTTTCGCTCTGCTTCAAACTTATTAATGACTTCAGGGCTGCAATACTTCTTCAATGTTTTGACATCTCCCTGCATTTATGGAACATTTTCCCATTATAATAGGGAGAAACATGCTGTGGTAATAAAAATTAAGACTGATTCTCAACTGATTTACCTTCAAATAAGCATTTAAGACAGGTCTAGTAGCCTCCTGAACTTCTGCAACGAAATCAGGCATCGAAAATGACCTTGATATACGCACAAAAAAATGGAGGTCATGGGTCACGAAGAAACAAATAATGCACCAGGTCCAGATCTGTAGACAATACTGGTAGATCTTACGGATCTCGACGCCGTATTTCCTTAATTGATGCTGCGGCATCCGTTTCTTGAAAGATGGTGTCACTAACACTGCCATCAGAAAGAAATGCCAAATGATCTTACCATTTTACTTGGAACACTAGTATTAACAAAGAAACGATACACACACATGAGGGAGAGAGAGATGTGTACTCCTGCATTTTTTGAACTATTGGGCTGTCACTAGTATCCCATCTTTCACGCATATCTTCCGCAATCTGTAAATCAATTTAAGCCACCAAAATAAAAGGGTTCTAAACGAACAAAAAAGCATTGTAATGATAAAACAATGGCTTCGGAACAGATTGTACCTCTTGGCCCTTTGTAACAACTGGTTCACTGAGACTGTTAATTCGTTTGAATACAGAATTACCACGCATCTGAGGTTAGATAAGAGGGAAAAAATATATCAGTACAAGTGACAGAAGAGGAGCAAATAATACTCAAGTTCTCAAAATTAAGCAAGTCGACATCCACAAAACTCACTTTTTCAACAAACGCCCCCAACTTCTTTTTCCATTGAGGTTGCACGGAAGGTGTGACAACGATGTCGGTTCTAGAGCTTAATTCGCCTTTGAAGGGAGGAGGAGGAGTATATTCCAAGTGTTTTCTCTTATTTGGGGTTCCATACAGCTCATCCTTAACAACGTCATATCCTTTCCTCACCAAATCTGGGACCTTTGCATCCTTCAATTTCTGATACGCAAGAGACACTTGCAAGGAAGGAAAGCTAGACTTCAATTTTTCGTACAATGTCTCTGCAGAATCATTGCAGCTGTTCTTCTCTTTCGCCTCTTCTTGTCTTGCAGCATCTCCTTTGGATGAAGTTTTAGAAGAACCCGTAGAATCTTGATGCCCAACGGCAAAAGATCCTTTCACCTATATCAGATGGATAAAACATTAGCTACGGAGAAGAGTTTTTAGCAAGGAAAACAAGTCAGAGAGAGAGAGAGAGAGAGAGAGAGAGAGAGAGCAAAGAAGGGAGAAAATGAAAAAGGAACCAGTAGAACCTCCTCTGAAGCAGCAGTTATCTTCTCCTTGACTTCTGCAGAAGCCTACAGACAAGAAAAGTTAATTCTCAGCAGAAAAAGAACAGATTCTATCATATAATTTAAGGCCTAAAAAAAATCGACCGAAAGAATCGAACATCCAATAGGCAATAGATTCACGATGATAAAATAGAACTTGTACTGTGTTCGACTGACATATAATATAACAAGGAAGGAAATTAGTTATTGAGAGAAGACCAGGACCTTAAACTCCATAAGTATGAAACTGGCATAATAGTCTACTAACTCAATGATGCAGTGCTACATAATGACGTTAACCTTTTTAGCAGTTACTTCAGCCTCCGTCCATATTTCATCCATGTGCTTGTAAAGCTGCTCCGCCTTCTGCTTTGTTCTGCATTCGCCATTTCACCATCTCAGGCCCTCCCTTGACATACAAAGGTATGTCTCTCAGCCTATCAACTAATTAGGCCAATTATAGCATTGACGCAAAAGGACGATTTATCAGTAAACTACCTGTTGGTAAGATCATTCTTTGCCACTTTCAACTCTTTTGCCTTCTCCATCAGCTCATTCACCGACTTCTTGAAGTCGTCATTTCTGAGGAAAGTGACAAAAAAAAAACAGTAAATCCAAATCTCCATTATGGCTTAAATGCAGGACAAACTAAATCAAATAACCATTGTGAGAGCTAAGCAAAGAACTTTGTGAGAAAAGGAATCATCAACCAACAAGAACAACAGCAGGAAAAGGAGTCTTAGGCACCACCCTAAAATCAAAAATCAAGCCAAGTTCACGATCATCAGGCCGGAAATATACTACAATTCGAAGCTAATTAACAACGAAATACTATATATAATCTCTGCGTCCACGACGGAAAAAAATAAATAAGCAAACCCAGAAGGGCGAAAGGGCACTCAAGCCAATCGACCCCCATACTATTCGTCTTCCGAATCCACCACGAAGCAGAAAACATCCACTACAACAACAACAACAACGTAAAAGACAACGCAAAAGACATAAAAACGCATACTTGTTGACTTCGCCTTTAAGTCGCTCGGAAAATTCTTTAAACACACTGAATTCGCGAAGGCCTTCTGGGTTCGGGTTGAATCTAAATCTCGTGTTCGACCGCTAAGTACCAGAAAATAAACAAACAAATTAAATGAAGTATCGAAACGAACAAATGTACGAAAAAGAAGAAGAATTAAACCTGTGGAGCCGATAGCCGAAGGATAATAGGAGCTTGCTTGGAGAGAAAGAAATCGCGCAGTAGTTTCCTACCGGCCATTGGAGAGAATTGGGAAGGATGCTCAGTTTTGGGGTATTCAGCTCCAATTGGAGTCGGTTAGTAATAAATTGGGAATCTCAAGGGTTTAGGGTTTAAGCATGTAGATGAAAACGTGTCCCAGCTCCGACAAATTTTTTGGCAAATTACTTCCAGGTCTTTTGTTTTTCACTAAATCGCGATTTAGTCCCATGTCCATAATATTAGAAATAAAAAAGACATTGCATTTGTTGTTTATGTGAAGAGGTACGGTGTGAAAGGCCGAGCCGAGGGAGTCGAATAATGGGGATCTAATTGTTTTGTTTCTAAAGTACATGTACAGATTTGAACATCAAAAAAACCTAGCAAGAGAACTCAAATAAGATATGAACTGAAAACTTGTTAAATGAATTCTAATCTATTATTACTTGAACTAATTTTTATTATTGCAACAAACACAATGTTGATATCCCCGAGGACCACTAATAACTCCTAGAGTAGAGGTAGCATCGGTCCATACAACTTCTTGTCACATTCACAACCACCTCGTTCTAGTGTTCAAACTAACGCAACATGTCGATTTACATCTCTCACTTACAATATAAACCACAGCATCATTAAACAACCGCTCACAACAAATAATGTGGTATCTGTTGTTCCAAAATAAATTTTATCGCGTATTTTAAGTTATATATTACTTTAGCTTTTACACTCCTAGTCAACTTGGATAAGCTTAATAATTTTATCAAGGTTAGCTTATAAATAGTTAGGGACTCTAACCCTAAGGTGAGCTCGAGGTGACTTGGAACGTTTCATTCAAAATGTAGCTCGATCCCTTCTTATCCCTTTCTCGCATATGATGGAACATGGTGCTTGTGTATAATGGTGAATGTCCAAATAAATAAGAAAAAAATGTGATTCAAAATATGGTATAGTGATTGTTTATGCGGCTGTTCGGATGCTTACCATGATTTTAAACAACCGAGGACATACATTGTCATTTTATAAGATCCGGGTAGATATTTATTTATCCATATAAAGTTAAACTACAAACAAAATGTATCTCCACTACCAAGATACACCAAAACTTGGTCATCAAAGATTACGAAACCCTGCTCTCTCTTTCTCTCTCGCTCTTATCACATTATCATTTTAAGCTCATTCGAGTAATTACTCAGGCATCCTCAACGAATCTGGCGGATTGGGAGGACCTGGAGCTGGCAATGGTGGCTTCGTGCCTCTGGAACTTGAGGCGCCTGGCATCCTCGAGACTGACATGGAAGGCATTGGCGAGGACCTCGGTGGGGAGGGCCCGGAAGGCGGAGGTTTTTCCGGCAAGCGGGTTGATCATGGCGTTGTCATTGGCCTTGAACGAGACCCACTCGAAGCGGTCGCTCTCGCAGCGCTTGACCACCGCAAAGTTCTGAGGGATATTGACTAGGACTTGGCCCTCCTAGCATTGCCCGTCGAACACGTTCTGGCCCTAGTGGTCCACAACTTGCACGCGCGCTTGGCCTCTGATCACGTACATTATGGAGTGCCCGTTCAGGTTCCTGTGCGGCAACATGAGCCCATCCTACGCACACATCTCGCAGCTATTAGTATAATATAATGCCTTTGACAAATAGGCCGAAAGTCCGCTAAGACGGACCAACCATGACAAGTAGTTAGCAAATCCTAATAGCATGATGCCAATGACAGATCGGTAGAGAGTCCACGAGATGATTGCATACCCTATAGAGGACGCCTCGCTCGGCGCTGAGTTGGAGCCATCGGAGGACGGGGAGTTTGTGGCTGTTCACGGTGCTAAGGCGCCCTGCTTCCGGGTTGAAGGTGTCAGAAAGCTCCAGATTGCCAATGTTCTCCTTGAACCGCATGTTGCAGAGAGTCTCCTCCATGCCATTGGCATATCGGCCGCCACAGAACCCGTGCTCTCGGTGGCGCTCCATCTGCTTCTCACGCACGCCACTGAACCTAGGGGGCCTGACGATCTCAAGCCTGCCTTCGACCCTTATGATGTTTCCTCTGCCATCGTTCTCATTCCGAAGGCGGCTCGCGAGTTGCTCGTCAATGTTGAAGGCCTCGGCCAGCAATTTCGTGTCCATCCCATAGAAGAAATTGTTGCAGCGCCCTTGCTGGCCTTCCTGGCGAATTTGCTCCCGTCTAGCGCAAAGAAATGGGATCCCCTCCGGCCCTGGAGCTGCTTGAACTCCTCCTCGGGGTTCCCGGCAAGGTAGAAGTTCCTGGGAAGGAAGTCAGAGCTGGTTTGCTGTGTTTGCTATGTCGAGGAGGACGACGAAGATGACGGGCTTGTTGCCATCGTTGTAGCACCAGTGGGACAATCCGACGGGCAACGCGAGTACGTCGCCCTGCCGGAAGCGCCTGACCTTCTGGTGTTGGTCCTGGAATCGTTCTCCTCCTCCTCCTACTCCGCGGAGGCTTCCTTGGAAGGAGGCCCCTTGCGACTCTTGGTATGTCTCAGGGCAACCCGGCAACTGAATCCCAGTGTAACACTTTCCTGTAACGTGACACACCATCATACTGATCACAACCCATGATTTGACCGACACTATGATTGATACTAGGTAATAATATAGATATAGATCCATAGAAATTTGTCATGACACAATTCTAATTATTTATAATAATATATGTATGTATATTAATTACAAAATATCATAACAAAATTTCCAATTACAGCCTAACCTAACTTCAATTTTTTTATATTTGTTTGTTTGGGTTCTTTATATTGATTTGTTTTGATGAATTGGTATATTAAATTCACATTTTAAAGAGCACGTCTCAAATAATCAAATGCCAATTTTATTTTTGAAAAATAAATATTTTCTAAATAATGCGGACACAGCAAATAGCTTTAATCATTTTTCGGTTGTTTAGAACTCGGATACCACGAGATCCATAATTTTGAAAATAGGGTTTAGAACGTGTATCCTCTCTGTTGCAATTAAGTACGTAATTAACAAATAATTATGAAATCAATCATAATTAATTAAACGACAAATTCGCTAATTAAATCACGCTTACTTGTTGAAGCGTGTGCTCACGAAGTCCCGGATCATCGAAAGTGAGTTGCCGACCGAATCCCGATCACGTTCTAACGGATCGAAGATCAGATTATCACGACTGTACTTGATCGTCTATCTATCAAATTCTTAGTGCTTAAATTGAAATTTTGTTTTTTTATTGTATTCTGAGTGGCAAAAGTGCAGATTGGTCACCCGAGGATCTCTATTCTGAGTTGGTGGACTTAACCTATAAATAGGAATCCTCAAGTGACCAATCTTCACTTTTGCCATTCAGAATACACTCAAAAAATAAAATTTCAATTTAGTCACTGAGAATTTTGATAGATAGACGATCAAGGACATTCGTGATAATCTGATATTTGATCCGTTAGAACGTGATTGGGATTCGATCGGCTTCTCACTCTCGACGATCCGGGACCTCGTGAGCACACGCTTCAACAAGTAAGCATGATTTAATTAGCGAATTCGTCGTTTAATTAATCATAATTAATTTTGTAATTATTTATTAATTACGCACTTAATTGCAACACTCTCCAATGTATTATATCCGGATTCCGCTCGTAGCCTTACTAACCTTGCACAATGTAGACAAGCTGGGCATCATTGCTATATGAAGGCAAGAGAAGGCCATTAGGCTCTATGATCTTCCTAACAACGGCCACGCCAGTGCATTGGAACTGGTCGTGGGTGGGGTCCCAAGCCTCAACCCGACCTCCCTCGAACTCGACGCGGGTGTCGGGCTCGAGGGAGTTGAGCTTGTTGAGCATGCAGACGTCCTGGTGGAACTGCCATTGCTGGCGGGAAGCCCAATGAGCCCTGGAAGAGGACCAGAAGTCCAAGAACCAGAGAGAGCATGTAATTATTTGGCTTGCTCATTGTTGTTTTGGGTCGCTGTGAAGAAGTGGCGACTTGGGGTGGGGAAAGGGCTATTAATTTATAATAGGACGTAAAGGGAGGAGAAGAAACTGAGGGACGCGTATGAGAGGACTGATAAGAATTGTATAGCCATTCTTCACTCTGCATGCCCACTTCGTCATCATGTTAGGCAAGTGTACAAGAAACAGCAGTAGGAAGAAACAGCCAACTCATGGTCACGTGTACTTGTCCGAGCCGATTTTTTTTTGAAGGGTGGAGTCAGAATTTTTTTGTAGTGGGGTAATATATAAAATATTTAATTATTTTAATATTTAATTTTAATTTATAATTTGATTAACATTTTAGTGGGATCAATTTTTTTATTTTAATAGGTACATACATTAGAATATCAAGTAAATAAAAAATTAATCTCCACCTCCCTCCGCCTATGGTTTTTTGGAACAATAGAATTTTATTAATCGTGATAATATTTACGTACTATATAATATATATTATATATGTGCAAAAATCAATCTTGCAGTAGTAAATGGCTCAACATATAATATATACGTGCAAAAATCTGTCTTGCAGTAGTAAATGGCTCATTGTGGACGCTGAAAATAGACATCGATTTGTTAAATTCTTGGGTCATTTTCTCTTGGACTATTTTTTCAATTTGGTTGAATATTTATGTTTATGCAGTTGCTATGAATTTCTTCATCAAATGGAGTTAAGGAATACAAATCCAAACAATACATTTTAAAAAGTGTAACGATACAATGAACAAAAACAAGAAAATATAAAAGAGGTTCCAACTGAAAAATGAAATAAGTATAAAAGGAAAAGAAATGCTATTTCTTAAAGTTAATGAACTTAGACATTGTTGGTTTCACTTTATATCTATAATACATGGTTTTCTTCTTAAGGGTGGAATTGTCGATGGTAATTACAATCTTGCCAGGCTCATTTATATAGAAAGAGTTCCTGAAACTGTCGCCGGACCTTTTCTGTCGTCCCTTTCGTAAGAGAACATTGTAGGAGCCCTCGTCGTCCGGGATGAACTCCTCTTGGTAGCCTACTTGCCATCCCACTACTGTGTAGTTCCAAATGATGGTCACTCCCACCTACAATTATATCACCAACAAAGAACCAAAGGATTATTTTAGTTTAATTAAATCTTAAATTTAAATACTCAGAAATATGACACTATTATACTATTAGGAGAGTTTTGTTAACTTTTAAAAAATTTATTCAATTCAATTCAAATTTACATAAATCAATTTAAAGAATTCTGATATCAATACTATAAACTCAAAAACTATGATATAAAGAGTATCATACGGTTTATGCAAATATTATATCTCATTTTCATTTATTGTTGAGCAATCTGTTTGAAGGCTCCAACTCACACATACATATTTAATATATTAGCAACATAGAAAATTTTAGTGTCTTCCTTAATTGATATCCTTGGCAGAATATTTTTGTTTTGTATTGTACTCAACATAAAGAACATGATTTAAATACTATTTTAGTAAAAAGTTGACAATTTCCTTTATATAACAGAATTTACAAAAACTTCTGTTCATCAACAAAACTTTCGTCCTAATTTTTTGGAAAATATAAATGGATCAATGTAGGTTACATAAATAAATTGATTACCTAGTACACCTGGTCCCTTTAATTTGAAAAATACCTAAATTGTCTTAAAAAAAAACCTCTCTCCACACTAAATTGGTCATATAGTAAACAATGTAGGAAAAAAACTAAAGTAAAATGAGTACCTCGGAGACGGGAACTTTGATGCGCTTAGTTTTACTTGCAGCAATAGACACTTCTGTAATATTGTCATCATCGGGACTGAAATCACAATCATTCTCCATGTTGAGTCCACCGTATTTAACTGGCAGATGCTCCGGGGAAATATACCTTAAAACAATTCGAGTTCAAATATTACGAACCAAAATAGTGCAAAATTTACATATCAGTTGGAGACAAACGTGTCATATTTTAAATGACAGAAAATGAAGTTTCAGAAACAAATGGTGAATGTGTTGTTACTTGAGGAGAGTGGTGGTAACTTGGGAAGGTCTTGCAAAAACGAACTTCCTTTTTGCTGTTGCACTCATGATCTTGGAGGTTATGATATGTGAAGTATAGTACCAAAATGGAACATTGATTACAATCTGCAACAACAACAACAAAAAAGTGTCGTCATTCGATTTTGGACCGTTGGTTTCAGTTGTTGTAGCTGGTCGACCGTGCATGTTCGCGTTAAGATTACTATATCGTTACTTACGTGCTTGTGCATGATCTCGGGATAATGGGATTGCACCAACTCAAAGGCCTTCTTGGTCATGAAATGCAGCTCCTTCATTTCCGGCCCCGGCGAGTTCTTCAAATCTGTGACATGAACCAGAGAGTCTGCACCGCCCGGTTTGAAGCTAAGTTTCTGTATCCCTTTCTCAAACGATTGAATTCTCCATCTCAGGAACATTTCCCGGTTCTCTTTGCTACCCAACACTCCCTGATAGAGTTCCTTGTCCCTGAAAACTACGTACGACTCGTAGAACAAAGGGTGCCCTTGTTTGTCCTGGCCATTTATGTACATGGCCTTGCCAAGATCCGGGTAGAATTTCTCGTCGAGAAGGGCATCGACCTTGAACTCCTTTCGCCATTTCAGGGTCTTGCGCAGCTTCTCAAAGGCGTCAAGGACCTGGAAATCATTTGCCTGGAGGAATTTCAATAGGACAGTGTCCGTACCCGGATGGCATTTGCTTGGCAACAGAGGGACACCCCAAATGCTGATGTCCCTATGGATGTCCTTCCTTGTAAGGACACCCTTTTTGGGTTTCTCCAGGATGTAGCCTCCCAGAATTGCATCCTCCACCATGCACCTGAATTCCAACAGGGCCTCTTTCTTGCTCATTTTCATTTTCGTCGAAGAAACCGCATTCTCATCTTCTTCGGTAATGGGTAGGATCCCTGGATCATGATTGTTCCTGCCTCCGCGGATCACCCCTTTCGGGACCTCCTCCATAGGATCCCGAAAGCTTGCGGGATCCAAACCCGACAAAGGAGAAGGACAGCGGAGGTTGCTGCAAGAAAGAGGTAACAGGCAGGAAATAATTGACGTAACCTTGCCATCATAATAGGAGTAAGAAACTGCCAGTTGTTGTGGCTATTTTACTCTGAGCCAAATTTAGTAAGTCACGATAAGAATTACGAGGTATGTGCTAGCTCGGTCAACCATATCCACTTTATTACAGCACACCGTGTAGGAATAATAGCATTCAATTTTTTGTCAAAAGAGATTTAGGCTTTTGGAAACAGATAAGCATGCCAAAGAAGTTGATCTATCATCATTGTGAAACAATCTTAAGATGAGAGCTTATAAACTACATTTTCCGGCTCGTTGGTGCTCTGGCAAACGTTGACTGTCATACATACGCATCTGTTATGGTCTTGCGCCAACTACAAGATAGTCCCCAAAGCACCTAACGCTCTCGGAATCAGCCAGATCATTATACAAGTAAGAATTTTCAGGAAAGCTAGCGAAGGGTAGCGGATGCAGAAATAAAATGAAGGGATATGGCAATCGGATGTGGACGGTAGACAAGGACGAAAGGTAACTAAGACATAAATTTCTATGCATAGGAGAATCCACGCCTCAAAGATTGACGACAACGCGTTCACGAGTAAACACTCGCAACCAATATTCTTTTCTATATCATAACATCACACAAACTACGACGGAACAACTCTTATACAGACCTACCGTTCCTAAATAGCTTAAATCAAATAATAAACTTGATTAATATTAAGTAATACTAAGCTTGAGGATGAATACTGCGTAGGATCAAACTAGATAAATATTCAGTAAAGATAAATTCAACGTGCCTACGTCAAAATGCTACCGATTAATCTCCAATGAATTTACAGCTATGAGGAGTTGAGCTACATGAATTTTTATAAATGCACTCAATCTGGAATTGGCTTCTCAAGAAGGTTGATGCTTGGTGAGGTCGAACGTTAGAGTGCGTGAGCAACTGCAAAAAGAATCGACAGTGTCATACTTCAGATTGGAACACAACTGGCAGATATCATAGCAATATATCGCACGCAATCCTTATCTCACCTCCGCTCTGCATCCCTGTAGACTCCAACTAAAGCTTCTGCCTTGTCATAAAAACCATCCTTCAACGATATCACGATACTTTGGAAGCCACTTCCACTATCAGCATCCTGATCAGATCTAGCTCCTTCGCATGATCTTGAGCAGATGAATCCGGCTACTCTTGCAACGTTTAGATTATCCAGAGCAGCATCCACTTCGTCCAATATGAAAAATGGTGAGGGCTTGTAGCTGGGACCATTATAGAAAGACGACACTCACTTGATGTGAGACTCCTAGGACATAAAACTAATCATAATGGAGGACTACTTCTGTCTACTGTTAAACCATAACTGTGAATTATTGTACGTATCACATCTCGCTTCACGTAGAAGTGTTGCATTAACATGGTCTTTATCCAATGCACGAAAAATTGCAGCGTGCTCAAATTCTATTTGGTTATGGACCTATGCCAAAATGCAGGAGCAGCAGCCAAATAGAACATACCAAAAAAGTCGAAACTAACTCCAAAAGGTAAAACATTGAATGCTCTTGAAAAGCTTTATGCAGTTGTCACACACAAACAGTAACCAAAACATTGTAATACGTATTACCTGTGGATGGAAAAGAGAAATGCCAGTGCTGCAACAGTCTTCTCCCCACCAGACAGTTGCTCCATCACTCGAAAGCGTTTTGTAGGGGGCATAACAGTATAATTAATACCATGTAGGAATGGTTCATCCACATTCTCCAAATTGAGATATGCCTTTCCTCCCAATCGGTGAGTGTTGCTCCAAGTTAGTTGATTGTAAATCCGGTCGATATGAAGCACTATATGGTTGAAAGCTTCCATAAAAATCTCATATCTGCAGGAAAGAACTCCAAAGTTGGTAACATTTGTCCGAAGCCTCAGTACAAACTACTTGTACTGAACAATCAACAAATCAGACACTAAACATGTGGAAGTAAATGGATGGATCAAAAAGAAATAAGAAGGTTCTGTAGAAATTTGGTGGATATTAGTTGCTAGTTGTACAGGAAAGTCACAGAAGTTTAGTTCTGACTGGAACAGCTATCCTACTTTTCAGATAGTATCTAGCTACCTGCTACAAGTAGCTGCTATACCTAGCTTAGTAGCTTTTAGGTAAGAAGCCAAGATCTAGTTATGGGATTAAAATGTCACTTTTTTACCTTCTCTGCTTAACTGAATTGTAGGCATCCTCTACTTGCTTCTCCTCCTTCATGGCTGCCTCAAATTCCTCTGAAACAGTCCTTTCCCTCTCCAGAAGAGCCTCATACTGATCCAGAGCTTTCAAATTTGGAGCAGTTTTTTCAATCTCCGATAGCAGAGCATCCAACTTTTGCTTAAAATCAGACTCAATTTTGTCACGGTCAGAAGGTCTCCGGTCTTGAAGAAGAGATCTATGCAATTCACTGAAATCAAAATAAGGGCCTGGAATGGGGTCTTCAGTATCCATCGGATCTGAGATAATTGGAAGGCTTATGCTTTCCAGTTCACACTTGTCCACAATAGTCTGCTTCTGTTCGAAAAGCTGATCGATATGCTCCTTCTGTCATCATGCAAACACCAGTTTGATTACATCCTCCACATCATATCGCAACATAAGATAGGAGGAGTCTGTCCCTCCATATTGAGGACCAGCATCTGAAGCTTAAGAAATGGACTTGTCAGCGTCTACTGACCTCAGCCTTCAGTTGGCGATCAAGTTTGGTGATACTACTTCTGGTGACTAAAGCTTGCTTCTTACAATGCTGAAGCTCCTTCTCACACTCCTCTGACTTGGATTTCAATTCTACCTCAGAAAAATAGAAGCAACCAACATGTATCAAATAAGTTAGCATCCAGAGAATCTGAGAAACAAAAAACAGTTTTAACTCTGGAGATCCATGAAGTTTCTGTAAAAGTTCTTCTATGAAGTTATCTTTCACATGGGTTAAGGATACTTTCTATCATTTGGTAGTAAAGAGAAACATTGACACTGCAAAATCTTATATAGATCAAAAGCATTACAAATTATACAAACAGAGGCCAACAACCTTCAAGTTCCTCCTTCCACCGATTGATCTCACTAGAGGCTTCCTTCGTTGCTTCTTTAATTTCAGCATCTTCTTGTCGAACCTGTTTTAGTTCATTCTCCAGCAAACTAAGAGAAGATTCTACCTTTTCAATCCGTGATTCCATGCCTAGCTTCTGCTCATACTCCAACCTACAGAATAGCTAGTCAGGAAGCCTAAAAGCACCAATCAAATGAGCAACCTGGAAGTGTCATTCCACATGACTTATGTAATAATGCACCATTAAAGCACCTATGCCATGTAGCACGATGTTCTTTCATTTTGTCTAACTTCACTGGTCCATCACTCCATCGGAAGTTGCTTTCAGCTATATCTCATAAAAGGGATTAAATAACTTTTCAATCAGGAAAGAAAAATGTGATGGTCCCATGGGCCATATATATTTCCAGTAACTAAAAGGCTCTATACTTAAAAAAAAAATGGCATTGTTCAGGAACAAGTTTCAAGAAGACAAAGGGATTCAATTATGATTATTTTAGGAATTTGAAAAAGGTGATTTATTTCAGATTTCGGGACAATGACATGTACCTTCAGTGTTGCCATGTTTTAAACAAAAGATGAATGCCCTCGGTCTATGCCTAAAATAATTTTCCAAGCACCAACGATCTGTGTCTTCACTAAAGCAATACTATAATGAAAAGCTTTGTGCACTAGTTAGTACCAGAGAGGTGTAAGAGTTGAAAGGGCCAATAATGTAGAGGTTAAATGAAGGGGGTCACTAAGATGACTGAAGTATGAAAAACAAGGAAAACAAAGGTAGGTGCAGTATACATACTGGTATTTCAGCTTTGCAAGCTGATTACTCAGACTAAGCCTCTCCTTTTCAATAGTTTTAGCGGCGTTTAGATTGTTTTCTTCGTATTCCCGGATGTTTGCTACTCCAACAGCCTTACTAAAATCTTTGTATATGTGGTCAATAATATCATTAATGTTCTTCTCAAGATTCCTGATCTGTTTGGCTCTCTTGTCTACAACATCTTTTATCTGCAATAAGTACAAAAGAAGAATGCATGTAAATCATCTCAAAAGTTGCTAACCAAGGTCATCAAGATAGAATAACACTCCATAAAAAATACCAACCTTCCGAAGATCAGGATCTATACGATGAATTTCGTCTCTAATGATGTTCTTCTCCTTTTTCAAGTTGTTAAGTTTATCATGGATGCTTTTCTGCAAATTAAGTATTACTAGCATGATCTGATTTTTGACATTATGAACCAAAAAGCGAAAAAAAAAAATAAAATTAAAGAGAGAGCATAAAGTATGGTCTAACTGTAAGAAGATAACTACTAATATTTCCCCAATAGAGCTCATAGTATCAATCAAGGAACCTGCCTTCTCAATGTCTGCATACTGAATCTTCTGATCCAGCACACTGACTCTTCCAGCTGCATCAGACTCTTTCATATCCATCTCCCTGATTGACTCAAGCTTGTTCAACTCAGTCTCAGACAGTTCTTTCTTCTTCTCCAACCCTGTGAGCTCCAAAAGGTAAATAATGCAACAAAATTGGGAATTGATAAAATTAACCCGAAAATGAGATTCAGGTGTCTAAACCTTCAATTTTCTTATCATCCCACTTGTTTGACCTTGCTTCCATTCCACCAGTGGTACCACCAGTCATTGTGCCAGACTTTGTGAGTAAGACCCCGTCAACAGTCACGACTATTATGATTTATAAGCACGTTAAACTTAAAATCTCAAAACAGAAGAAAGAAGGAATGATTGTACAAGGGTCTGCATTTAAGTAGAGACAGTAGGTTGGTACCTTTAAGTCGATCCCGACCCCAGCTAAGCTTTTTGGCTTCCTCAAGGTCATCACAGACTACGGTATTTCCAACGGCAAAGAGGATCGCCTTTTCTAAAGCTGAGTCAAACGTTCAACTGTTAAGTCTCCCAGTCATAAACTCTGAATCTATTCAATCTAAACACTTTCACCTGTAATCTATAGCTTTCATTATTCTACCTGCAGAGCAATATAATTATATCACTGGTAAAACAAAACACTGATGGATTAAACTTTAAAGGCAAAAGATTCACTAACAGTTAATCATAATAGAAAAACATATGAAGAATCAACCATATTAGTCCCATAGACCACTTGGACTGATTAACATGAACAAATTGGCCCAACCTATAGACAATCAAGTGAAAATTATAGCGACATATACCAGCTGAACAAGAATAAGAAAGGATATTGGATCACATCATAAGCCAGCTTTGCAGTTCCAGCTAAAGTACGCATTCTTTCAATGATTGGCTTCACACGAACTGACTGAAGTGGTATGAAAGTCCGTGGAGGAAGTCTGTGTTTTTTCAAATACTGAAAATAACCAAGAATAGTAGTTAATCACTTGCATTAGACAGAACTTGCAAGTTTACAGAACAAAATAAACTTAAAAGATTTAGGCCAGCTCTATAACAGCAATGTTAAAAATGTAATTACACAGAGAATGACTTGACACGGAGAGCGAATAATACCTTAATGCACTCTTTCCCAGTGTTTTCATCCTCAACAATAACTGCATCCATAAATTTACCCATGGCAACTGTAACTGCAAGGTTGTACTTCTTCTGCGTTGGCTTACAAAGATCGGTCACTCGACCATGAACACCTGGGTATAGGCATTTGAGAGTGTCAACAGCTTGACTCAGCCTAGAATCCCTCTGGCTCTCATGTTTGTCAGCTTTCAGCTCCCACAACTGGTTCTCTATTTCAGCAATTTCAAACTTCAATTTCTTGTACTTGTTCCTGGTAGCCCACATAATGTACATCAAAAAAAAAACTCAGCTTGTCAACGACCACAGACGATCGCCAGAAAGCATCTTCCAAGCACAGGATAATTTAGCATTAAATAAAACTAACAGCACTTGTTGTGAACACCATGAAGAAGCTTAATAACCTGCAATCTGCATGTTTGTCCTTTATTAAACGCAATTCCTTGTCAAGATCTGTCAGCTCTTCCTTGTTTCTGGCAGAAGAATCAAGAATCTTTATCAATCTAGCGTGCATTTGCTCTTCTTGTGCACCTAGTTCTTGCTCCCTGATGCTAAGCTGCCGAAAGTTTTCTTCTAAATTCTTCAACGCTTCAGTATCAGCATGCTGCTGCCTATTCAGAACCTCCTCTTCATCCCTTAGCTTGACAGTTTTCATCCCAGCTTCCTCTTTACTATCATGCCAAAGTTCAAAATAGACAGATTCTTTATTGCTGGTTTTAAGAAATAAATACTATTAAACCACTTGTTTTCGGATTCACTTGCATAAAATAAAACAAAACCAGGTGTGACTCAAATCAATACACAAAAATAAACACGCAGATCAGCCAACATCATAGACTCTGGTTCCCATTCGTATAGCAAAACTCTAAAGAGTGGTTTTTGACCTAAAAACATCTTCCTAGATCAACAACCGACCTACACCACTCGTTGTCTACAACTTCAGCGGTTATCTAGGATGTCGGAGAAGACACTGAAAGAAAAGGCTAGAAGAGTTGAAAAGGGAGCCAATGGTACTGTAAAAGAAAGCAGTGCCATCAAATTAACAGAATGTTACTAACATATTTTAGGTATAAAATCAAGTTTCTCTTAGAACCTGACAACAGCATTCCTTATCGAATTATTGGAACCTTGTTCAATATGGTACCGTCATCAAATCCAAGTCGCCGTCATCGGATCCAAGTCACCACCAACAAGTCAAAAGAAAAAAAGCAATGTGCATTTAACCCCTGAACTCATGAACAATACAAACTTCTTTTATGTAATATAAATTTCATGCAACTTACATACGGAAGTATTCATCAAGTTGACTATCAGCCAATGGAAGCTTCCCTCCACTATCTCGCCTTTTTTCTTCCAGATCATCCAGCTTGGCAGTCAGATCCCTTAAGCCATTTTGCAGCTCTCTTATCTCATTCCCATGTTTCCTCTTTTCATCTCTCCTTTTATCCAACTCCTTACGGTTACTCTTCATCTTATAGTTTATCCGAGACATCTCCTCGCTCAATCTTAAAAGCGCAGATTGCTGGAACAGTAAGGATCAATATATACTTCAAACTAAGTTTCAGTAATCCCTAGCCACAGAAAACAAATCCACGACTATAAAGTCGTAGAAAATGAGGTTGTGAAAGATTTAACAATCTTTCTAAATAGCAAAAAAACACGTAAATTTTTAATGCATATAACAGAAGAGAATAAATCATTAAATGTTAAGCAAGAGATAATGCATAACATATATTCCTTTCAGTGAAACAATGCAGATTGCCTGTCAAAAACATACATTCTCATCAAGCTTAGAACTTCTCTCTGAAATCCTTCTTTCGCTAATGGCAATATCTTTCGAGTACTTGATAAGTTCTTTCTCCTTCTTTGAGACTTCACCTTTAAATTTCTTCAGTTCCTTCTCTAGACCTTCGAAGTCCCTTTTTCCAGCATCAAGCTCATCATTTGCCTTCCTAGTGTCCTTATCTATGGTGAACAATTGCCACAAGTAGTGATCTTTCTGCACAGATTTCTGCAGAAACGGAAAAGTACAACAAGAGGTATTGGTTATGATACATCTGACACACAATTTCAGTAAATCAACAAAAAATACTTACACAAAAAATGATGTGATACATATAACCATCAAAAACATTAAAGATACCAGTTGTTCTTGCAAGCGAAGGTGCTTCTCTGCTTCTTCCTTCTGTTGTTTCTTCTGCTTCCTCTCCATGACAACTGTTTTCTTCTTCTTATCAACAAGCATGGACTTTTGATGCGCCATGGATTTCTTATCCTCCAAATCTTCATACTCCCTCTTCAACTCCTCGGACCCCGATATCTGCTCGAGGAGCCCTGTCAGCTCCTTCGGGTTTTTCGAAGCAATAGACTCAACATCCCCCTGTGTACCAAAACAACTAATCCTTCGTGAGAATTAAGCTTTGCTAACAAGTGGCTTTCCTATCTAATTCAACAAACAACTGTTGAAATTTTTAATTATTGCAAAATTCAATCCATTTAATTCAAATAAATTCGTATAACAGTCGTATTTTAAAACCATTTTTAATTTATGTAAATATTTGTAGGGGTTTAATGATTCCCCACTATATAACACCATAGTTGGTTGGCATGAAAAAAGTGTAGAGATGTGAAAAATTCTCTTCAGTTGCGTTTTCTTGTGTTCTCTTTCGTTATTGTTCTTGTTAGTTACCTAAGCATTTGTTTAATGATGGAGCACTACACCTACGGATAAAATAGTAAGTATCTCTGCACGACTCAAATCTAAAATATTTTATGTTTGCTAGTAAAATTTCCAATATTTCCAACAACAACAACATTCACCGAACCCTAAAAACTGTTCAACGCACGAATAAATACAAAATAACCTGGAAGACCAGGAAGTTGCGGGCCTTGACAAGAATCCCCAAGGACCGCAACCGGGAGTTATACTCGTCCCAGTTAACCACCCTCCTGTCGATCCGGTACTCGCTGCCTCCGGCGCCGGTGATGGACCGGCTGAAATGCAGCTCGGTCCCACCGGCTAGCAGGTAAACTAAAAGGACGTAAGCCCTCCGTCCCTCCTGCTCCTTCTCCCTGTCATCATAAGCGTAGATGAGATCCTTCAGCCGGGCCCCACGGAGATGGACGGTGCGGACGCCGAGGACGAAGCTGATGGCGTCCATGAGGTTGGACTTGCCGGAGCCGTTGGGGCCGATGATCGCCGTGAAATTTTTGAAGGGGCCGATCACCTGGTGACCCTTGTAGGACTTGAAGTTCTCCATCTCCAGCCGGTGGATCTTCCCCGGCGTCGAAAGCGACGTCATGTTCCCTAGGGTTTAGAGGTTCTTCCTTCCCGTTTTTCCTTTTATTTCATCTTCTTCTATTTCCTAGGGTTTTAACTTTTATATTTCCTAAATTGGCGGGAGGAATTTGAAGAATTGAAGAGTTTTTTTTTTTTATAGAATAAAAAATTGAGGAGAATAGGGATACTTTGGGCCTTTTGGGCTTTCTCGTTTGGGCTTTCTGTTAATCGCTCTCTTGGTTTTCTGTTGACGTCAAATACTCAAATTTAGTTTTGTGGGCCTTCGTTGCATCATGACATCATTCACCATTTCTTGAATGATTTTAGAATGTGTTTTTATAAGTGATTTTGACAAGTATTAAATACTCTTCCGGTTTATTTGGACCTAATGTTATCAGAAAAATAATTTTCAATTCCTAATCAAAAAGGAAATGAAATTTGTTTTTATTTTCTTATTTAGAACCAAATATTAATCTAAAATTTAACTGTTTTGTTAGAGGTACATTACCATAAAGCAAATGCACTCCAATTTTACTCAAAAAATAATTATATTAGAAAGTTACAACCTGCTAAAACATGTAAATGCAGCAATCCGATCCCCTCGATATTGTTACACGATACGATTTTTTCGAAGGAGAAAGGCAGAGAAACGGCTTGAGGATGTGGTATAAAATAATAGGAAAGGTACACTTACTGTATGTTTAAATATTAAGTAGATAGTGGCCATATGTACGGAAGGATTGATTTTGAAATATATAAACAAAATATGGTACCATTTTAAAATTTTTACACACGTCATACAATATACAAAAAACCGAGATAACATGCCACGCCTCAGTAAAATCTAGACGGCTAGGCGACCCCGGGCACACCCAGGAATGGGAGGAGATAAATTTCAAGAAACATGGATCCGGTTGATGCGTTTTAGATGACAGATCTAAATGCAAAAAACATGATAACATATGGTATTAAAGTGTACTTTTCTAAAATAAATAATAAGTTCTCTCTAAAATGTTGGAGTAAGATCATCAACTAAGGTCAGTTACGAAATGAATGGCAGGTAAAATACCAAAATTGTGAAAACTTTAGCGAGAGATCGCTAGTGGAGGCAAATTGTTGGCAAGTTACCCAGCAACTGCTAGGTTCAACGGACAGTTTTAATTTGACTTTCTTATTTAGTTTGTTTTAGTTTCTAAATCTAATTTAGGATTGCTCTAAGGTAAAACCTCGTCCAATGTGTCACAAAAGTGTAGAAACTCACAATAAACCTATTAGAAAAACTTTCGCTTGATACGCTCCCGAATATAGACATTTCTGTCGAACTAGATGATTGAATAGTTGTTTCTTCTTTGTTTGATTCGTTCTTCTTTGAGTGCTGGCCCGTTATTGTTTCCCAACACAGATCAATAAGATAATCAAAATCATTTCAAACTACAGAAGTTGTAACAAGTCGTAACACGTTTTGTTGTCTGATTATTGACCTAAGTAACTTCTTACAAGAACCAGAATTGAACACTATTCGAGCATGAAGTTGAAATCTTGCAAGGAACTTTACATAATTGGTTCCCAGCAGGATATTTGGAACCGTCTTTCACATCATGTGTTCATCAGGAGGCTCCTGGATTCGGAGTTCTCTTGTTTCAGGTGGTCATCAACTTCACTCTGGTGGCTATGCTCGACTAGACCAGTCGAATCGATAACGGGTGCCTCTGCGCTTCCAGGCAGCTGTTCAGAACCGGCAAGACCTCTTTCAAGCTCTTCGTATTTGGAGATGACTGCCTGAATCTGATCATGGAGATTCAGGGCTTCGAAGAGCAACGCTTCGTCATCTACAGTGCTCTGTACGATTCTTTCAATTGCAGGCTGTGCGAGCTTGCACTTCTCCAGCAGGTTCACCGTTAGATCCTCCTATATCCACAAAGAGTACCCGAATCAGTTTTTGCAACACAAGCAAATGTGTGCAGTAGAAAGTTCTGAGTGATGTTCAAATGCCATGGACTATATGTTTAATATGACATATCAGATTGATAGAGGAGTAGAATATGAAGAACACTGATCTTGATACATTAACCATGTTACTTTTCCCGCGGCATTTCCTTGTCCTTTTCCCAAATATCAAAATTACATATTGGTTATAGGTTTTCAATCTTTCTATCCATAAGAAAATGCCTAAATTACAAATTCATGGACTGCAAGGAGCACAGCTCTCTATTTTAGTGATATTAAATTTCAAACATCCAGATCAGACAAGAGAGAGTGACAAAGGAGGTGCACAAGAGGACAAGATGGCTTGCATAAACAACAAACTTGAAAACACAACACACGCATCAACCAGGAAATGAAGTACCTTGATGGGTTTAGGCTCAGCTTCTTTGTCTAAAATGCTAGAAAGAAGCTCCAAGGTGTTCCGAGAAGTTGTCAGAAACTCATTCTTTTCTTCAGCGGATAGGTGGTGGTAGTCATAAGCAGGAGCAACTTGGGAACTTGCATCTGGAATAGGGTAGTTTTCGGGAGGATCTTGGAAAACATGTGACTCCAACGTGTTCTCCCCCGAGGAGAAATTACCACCTTCTACGGGTAGACGGGTACGTCTCTCTTTCAAGCTCTGTCGAAACACAAAAATGGGCGGAATGAAAAGAAGGTACAGGACACCAGCACACCATTCAAGGAAACAACATTATCAGTTAACATTAACACAGTTTCAGAATAATTCCTCCATCATGATCATCCCTTTAACATAGGAAGATGCCTCTAAACTTCGAAGTTCAGACGCTGAAATTATCGCCATACTTTTGACCAAGTAACAATGTTCAGTGTAAC
>SOPF01027265.1:0-23946 GCA_012979155.1 Hypericum perforatum | reverse complement strand
GACAAAGTTATTTCCTTTAGCTGCCAAGCATATTTTAGTGACCACAATTGCCATACTTTGAGATCCTTAAAATGAATATCTCGTACTTGATGATTTTGTTATAAGATATTTATATAAGGTTTTCCTAATTTACATGTAACCTAAGGAGTTTTTAGACACATTTTAGTTAGAAAATAGGCAACTCTCTTGGGTAGGTAGTTCGGCTAGAATTAAGACTAGAGAGGGAGGCTCGAGGGTGTGCATGAGGTAAATTGCTCTTTTCTTACCTCTTTTATCTTGCATGTGACATTTATAGCCTTATTTATTTATCTTAACTTTTACATTTGCCATGCTTAGTTAGATGCTTTAATGGTATTTGTCAAGCTCGGTATCCATGATAGGCTGATAAACAATAGAGAATGTATAAAGTTAGAGAGCTTCACAAATTTAAGAACTATTGATTAGATAGTCTATAATAACTTTAATATCATGACATTAGAGAAATTTTACAAATAGAAAGTTAAACAACTAAATGAACTAGAAGAACCCTAGGGTCACAATGTTAGGAAATCTAACCCAGTGATCTTGCCAGTGAAATGAACATATAAGGGAGTTCATAGACAACCAACTAGTATCCATATATCCATGATAAAAAAACACTAGGCACCATTAATATAACCTCATAGTTTATGGGAACGTGACCATAAGAAGGGCTAGAGATCTCGTTAGCATCAAGTATTATGAACCCTAGCCATGGCAACTTAGTAACATCTTACAATGTTATACCTCTGGCCTACAGTATTTGAGTAGAAAGTGAGCAGGAATATGACCTTCTGATGGTCTCGAGTTTTAGAAGTCTATAATATTACCTAACCTTAATGTACACATAATATTCTCGACCCTACTTCTATGATTTTAACATTTTACTTGTGTTCTATATGCTCAGCCTAGATAGATCTTGCAGCCTCTGGGTCGCTATTTAAGTTTGACAACTCTTACATATTCTTCCTACAATGGGTATTACAACCCTATATACAATGCTCAAGTAACCAAGAATTTACCTATTTCATGTTTTTTTCTATTTTATAAAGGTGATCTTAACCCAATGCCTACCAAAACAATGATTGTGGTATACGTGAGGATAACAAATGAGTTATCACTAGTTTTGTGTCTATTTGAGTAATTGTTTGATATTTTAGGAGGCAAAAAGCAAGTTACAATATCTTGTTCTTCCTTTAAACTAAGTATACATGTCTTAAACTACTCGCGATATTCAGTAATAAACTTATTTGTTGGCATATTGGGGGTTGCCTACTCTACTCTAATCTTGCTTTATTGTGATAATAAGTCTATTATCCATATTGTCGAGAATGATTACCATCTTATTCATGAAAATGTTTAAAGTGAGTTACTCAAACCTTTTTGGGAAAAGTACAATTTTAGTACCTATGGTGTTACACTTTTTGATTTATGATATTGTGATTAGAAAATGAACAAATGAGTCTTGAAGTAATCATCTTTATTTCAATTTTAGGCTCGGATGATTTTTCTAGCCAAAGTTAACTCTGAACATCAAAATTATGTTATTTTGAGCTTAGGTGACATTTTTAGTTTTATTGGCAATGTGAGTTATCAAGTGATAAATTTCACAAATAATCCCTAGAAAATTTTTCTCCTCTCTTGGTCTCCTCTCTAAGAGAGGGAGAAAGAGGGGTGGAGGGGTGGAGAAGAGGGCGTAGGAGGGGTTGAGGGAAAGGGGGGGGCAGAAAGGGGAGGCAGAGGGGGAGGGAAAGGGGAAGGCAGAGGAAGAGAGGGCAGAGGAGGGGCAGAAGGGGAGGGGGAAGAGGGGCAGAGGAGGAGGAGGGGGCAGAGGGGAAGGGTAGAGTAGAGGGGGAGGAGAGGTGGAGGGGGCAGGGAGGGAAGGGGGGGAGGGGGGCGAGGGGGGGAGGGGGGAAGATGGGCAGAGGGGGAGGAGGAGGGGGAGAAACAAATTTCTAGAGACTATTTATGAAATTTATCATTTGACAACTCACACTATCACCTAAGCTGAAAATGACGTAGTTTTGAGATTCAAAGTGAATTTTGGCTCGGGAAGCCACCGAAACCTAAAAATGAAACAAAGATGTTTAACTTATGACTTATTTGATTTTTTTTTAATCACAGGATCATTAGTCAAAAAGTGTGAAACCACAGGTACTAAAATTATAATTTTTTGGTAGAAGACTAAATTTTAAACTAGTTAACTTATTTATTAAGAGTTTCACGTCTCATCATTTTGAATTTTTTACTTATAAAATAAGATGGGTCACTTGGATATCCATTGCCTAACTTATTATGATATACAAGTGATGAAGCCATCAAACTAATGCAAAAAGAACCTCGTGAAATTTATTAGACACCAGGGATGATTCTGCAGAACCATTGGAACTTCAATGACAGGGATGATTTTTTTAGAACATACGAGATCAACTACAAGCCTGTTGAACTAGTGGTTACCACTTTTCTATTTTTCCATACAAGTCCCGGGTCATTTTTTTATAAGTTGACTTGTTTTTTTTATTAGTAGAGATATATTTATGAAAAACCAATATGTACATTCCAATAGAAAGCTATACTACTAAAAACAAAATAAGTCTCTTCTATCCCTACAAGATTCAATATACAAAATTAGATCTTGGTGACCAAAATCTACTAAGGAGTTCATCCACCGTAACCACTCATGAGCTGAGAAAGTGATAGAATGGATAACAAACTCCCAGTTGCACTGTTCTCCTTAGAAAATTGCATAATTCCTTGCTAAACAAAGTCCCCAAAGAATCGCACCAAAAAGTACGAACCACACTTGCTTTGACATACCATCACAAACAAGACCCATCCACTCATTAAATATAGAGTTGATGGAGGAGATACCACACCAAAGAACTTCAATCCTCTTAACAAAATAATTCCAAATGCTGCAAGAGATGGGACAGTGCAAGAAAATATGGTCAATGGTTTTGTCTTCATTACCATATAGTTAACAAAGCGACTCCCAAGGGTCTAACATCCACCTTCTAATCATATTGTCACGTGTTAGTAACTTACACTTCAGTGTTAGCCAAAGGAAGCATTTTACTTTCAAAGGTAACTTTCCTGTCCAAATATGTGGTGCAAGAGGGTAACACATATCACCAAAATAATCCTTATAGTACTTTGAGTGCAAAGCAGCAATAGAGAAGGAGTTCTCACCATAAGAATGCCATTGTATCTCATCTTGGTCTTGATTTAATACAACAATAAGTAGCAATTGTGGAAGGTTACTCTCCTCATCAATCTCCCAGCCACGCAGATTCCTTCTCCAACTTAGAACCCAATTCCAATCTGTTTGCACCCAATAGCCACAATCTTTTATCCTTGCTAATTTTTTGGTTGAGAGTAAATATAATCTTAGAAAACACTCTTTCAAGTTAGTTTCTCCAAACCAGCAATCAGACCAAAAGAAGAATTTATATATGTTGTCTAACTTGAGTTTGATGTAGTCGAGGAAGCCATCAAAAAGTCAGGAGTATCTTCTTGAACCCTGCAAATGTCTGACCAAATAAAACCCAAAGAAGTAGAGGGGAAGGACACAACCAAATGAGGGGAGAAGTTATGCACATCTGCTAAGAAAGTTGCCCACATAGCATTTGGATTCTTTAAGAATCTCCAAATTCACTTGAGAAGAAGAGCATTGTTCTTGAGCAAAAGATCCTCCACCCCAAGCCCTCCATACTCTTTTGGTCACATACTGTTTCCCATTTCACCAAGCAAGTTTTCTTCATGCAAGATTACCAGACCAAAGAAAATGCCTAAGCCTCTTATCAATTTCATTGACAACTCCTCTTGGCATCTTAAAAATGGAAATGTAGTATATGGGTAATGTTGTTAGCACCGATTTTACCAAAGTAAGTCTACCACCAACGGAAAGCAGATTTCCTTTCTAGTTGGCTAACCAATGACCAACCATATTAAGATGGGACTTCTAGTTAGCAATTCTTCTCATGTTGTACCCAATAGGAAGACCTAAGTAAGTAAGAGGCAATTGATCAACCCCACAGCTCCAAATATCAATGGCATTAGACATCTACTCATCATCAATGTTAACCCCAATTATTAACATCTTTGTGGCATTAATTCTTAGCCCAAAAATGCCTCTAAAAGATGTCACAATTAAAAGTAAGTTGCCTATACTTTCAACACACTTCTCTGACAAAAAGATTGTGTCATCTGCATATTGTAACATATTGAGATATCTCTATGATCTCGGGACCAAAAACTATGTATGTCACCAACTTCCTGAGCATGCTTTATCATAATATTCAAACCCTATATAGCCATTATGAACTAGAAAGGGGAGAGTGAATCACCTTGATGTAGACCATGTTATAGCTCAAAGAGAGGGATTGGAGAACCGTTAACCAATATTGAAGCTTTTGCAGTAGTGACGCATTCCTGGATCTAGCTTGTCCATCTAATCCCAAAACCCATAGCTACTTGAACTTCATTGAGGTAGTCCCAATCTAACGAATCAAAAGCCTTCTCAAAGTCTAGTTTAATTAGAACACCCTCCTTATTGAGTTAAGTGAGCATGTTGATAGCTTCCCCTATAATCAATATAGAATCACTAATAAAACATCTTACAAAAAAGGCAAATTGCTTGACCCCCACCACTTGGTCTAGAATAGTTCTATAAGAATTGAGCGAGAATTAATTGGAAACTTTTATGTTATAAGAACCTTTTTGATATTTGTCAAATATTCGGGTAGTAGTTTGTAATCTGCCACCTTTTCTATTTAAGTGAAACTAGAGTTATTATGTTTTCCCTAAACCTAATAGATCATTCACAAAATTTGCCCCTTTTGTCTAGGAGAGGAAACCCGCGAAGCAGAAGGAGATCGAGAAGGAACGAACAGATCCAAAATAACTACACTAGAGCTTAGGGGTAAGATTAGCTCTATTCTTTCGTCCTTGTCTATTCAGAATTGTACAAATTCAGGGAAAACTCATGAAAATATATTTCTAAAGGTGAGGAGAATGACCTTGCTAATCTAGAGCTTTTGGAGGATCAAGGCAGGGATTCCTAATTTGTAGGGTAAGCTTTACCCTTATAGCTATGTAACTTAGATTTCGAAACCTTGTTAGAGACTGATCTGAAATTGTTTAGGCTTTCATAAAATAAAGGAAGGAGAGTGTGTCTGGGCCGTGGGGTATTGTCTAGAGTTATTAGAGGTAAGTGAATTCTGTCTTTGTTATATGATTGTTATGTTGTTCTGAATCATTGATTGTGTGTGATTGAATTTTGGAATTTCGGATTGGAAATTGATGATTTGGATTTCGGATTTATTGATCTTGGATATGTGAATTAGATCTTGGATATGTGAATTGGATCTTGAATGTGTGATTGATTTCAAGTTTGGTACCTTTGGATTATTGATGATTGGATTCGGATTATCAGAATTTGGATATGTGATTGATATGATTTATGGCATACGGGATTGTCTCATACCTATTGGGCCCTGTAGTTTGCATATATTACTTAATAGGCTATCGGGTAACCCGAGGTATATGTGATCAAATGGACAGGGAGTATGTAGACTAGCTAGACTCGTGGAGGGAATACCCTTCCATCTATTAGGCCTACCTTACAAGAATAGTTTGGGTATTTATCTATGCCCCACAAGGATCCCATCATGATACGTGAGGACTCTGGAGCTATATATTGAAATTGGAACCAATATGTGAACGATTGTATTGTCAGTGTTGTATGGCATTGAGTGTATTGATTTTGTACATTGATATCGCTGTGTCGTGGGATTCCTTGCTGAGTTTATGACTCACCACATTTGTCTTCTTGCCTATTACAGATACTAGGATATCAGGACGAGAGTAGAGGAGAATCTGCATGCATTAATTTGAACCATTCATGTCGTTCTGAACCTTTTCGGATTGAGTTTTAGACTATTTACTATTTTGGATTTCAGACTTTGTGTATTTCAGATTTTCATCGTTTATAATAAAAGATAGTTGTCACGATTCTTTTCGGGTTGTGACATTTTATGGTATTAGATCATTTTATTTTTGTTATAATAAAAGAGAATATGAAACCATTCACATTCGCATTTGCATGCATAAGAGCGATCATAGGGAGTATTAGGGTTTAGGTTGTTTGCGGTAGAATGTTGCGGTAGAAAATTAGGTGCATATTCTCGCGTGTTTTTGCATCAAAACTACCAACACTTTGAACAGCCATAACTTTTGACTCGTTGATCCAATTTTCTATTATTATATATTTTTGGAAAGAGAAATTCAAGATCTACACATATTCTCGCAATTTCTGAACGATTGAGTTTTTATGTTAAATTATTTTTCATTTGAAAGTTATGGCCATTTAAAGTTTTTTACCAAATATTTTTTATATTTTGACAAAAATTGTCTAACTTTTTCGATTAGTCATGATGTTGCAATGATGTTGTGATGTTGTGATGATGCTATGATGATGTTGAGATGGTGTCTGATCATGTTATAATGGTTTGATTTCGTTAGGATGTTGTGATTGTGTGATCATATTGCGTTGTGATTGTGTGATCATATTATGTTGTGATTATGTTGTGATGTAGAACTATTATACTTGTTCACGAATAGTGTAACCAAATAGGTTAGTATTATTCTGACCTTCGAGGTAGAGAACTCATGGCACCACAAACAAGAAGCACTACATCCAAAGGACAAGGCTCCAAGCAAGGTGGGTCTAGGCAAGCTAGGTCTAGGCAATCTAGGTCTAGGCAAGCTAGGTCTGGGCAAGCCAGAAATCCCGTTGTGAGTACACTAGGATTGCCACCCCTTGCTACTAGGGCTACATAGGTACTACCTGCTAATGCTCAAAATGTGGTCTCTGAGATATCGGTTGAGTCTGATGCCTATTTGGTCACGAGTGAACCACCAGACAATGTTGCAAATCCAATGAACTTAGCACCATAGTCTCTATTAGGGCAAAATCCGGATGGTACATTGCTGCAAATCCTAGGCCTCCTAGTTCAGTAGCAATAGCAACTAGCAGCCACTGTTCCCTAACTAGTAGTCTTGTAACAACCCCAGTCAGTGGCTGCCAGATATCGTGAGTTCTAGCAAGTCAAACCACCTAACATTGATAGTATTGAGGAGCCTATACAAGTAGAGGATTGGGTGATGGAGGTGGAGAAGGCATTTCAGATTGCCCAAACCCCACAAGCTGAGAAGGTGACATTTGCTGCTTACATGCTGACAGGCGATGCCTTGAGATGGTGGGAAATCCAGAAATAGGTACATAATGATCTATTAGCTAGGAGAGGAGTTGGGAGAGGTGGAGCATACAATTGGGAAGCTTTCTTGAAAGACTTTAGGGAGCATTTTATCCCTGCCCCTCGATGGAGGGAGATGACACAGGAATTTGATCAGTTGGTACAAGGAGATAAGACGATGATAAAGTATGATTAGGAGTTCACACACCTCTCTATGTTTAAGTCTGCTAGTATGATGGATGAGGATACTCGAGCTCAGAAATTCAAGGATGGGCTGGTTGAGGAGATCAGAGACCATATGGTACCCCTACTACTGCCCACTTACAAAGAGGTGCTAGAAGGGCCTTTATAGTGGAACAGAACATCCGTCGAAGAAAGAATAAGGAACCAGCTAAGAGGAAGTTGGTCCCCAGTTAGGTAGTAGAACTAGCAAAACAACCATATACTCACGGAACTAGTGGAGGCTGTAAGAACTATGGCTTGTGGTGTGCAAAGTGTAAACGAGCTGGTCATATGGAGGAGCAGTGTAGGTAGACTACTAAAGCTTGCTTCAAGTGTGGGAAGATAGGTCATCTAGTGGCTAGATGCCCAGAACAATGAGCATAGCCAAACTTTACCACTCGTGCCCCCATACAAGCAGGTGCTCCTAGACCCACTACTCGAGTTTATACACTCACTCAGGAAGATGCAATACAAAAGGGAGATGTGGTGACAGGTAAATTTTTTTGAGATAATTGCTTTGCTTACCTTACCTTACATGAATCAAGAAACTATGTGACCACGATGATCTTGATTACTTTACGTGACAGGCAAGTTTTTAGTAGCTAGTGGTTTTGCAAATACTCTATTTGACTCAGGGGCTACATACTCCTTTATTGTTAAATATTTTTTACGAAGATATAAGATAGGTCAGAGTATTTGTGATGAGAAAATAGGAGTGAGGATGCCCTTAGGAAGGACCATAGTAGTAGACCAAGGGTGTGACTGCGACATCCAGATAAATGGTCATCAATTTTCTGGATGTTTCAGAATTTTGAGAATGATGGATTTTGATGTTATCCTTGGGATGGATTGGCTAGCAACTCACCGTGCATCTATCGATTATAGAAGAAGGAGGGTAATCTTCTGATCTCCTAGACAAGAGGAATTCATATTTGAGGGCGAGGTGACTGAAATTCCCTTACTATATTAATCTCAGCCCTCGAAGCAAAGAAGTTAATACAAAATGGTGTTGTTACCTACCTTGTTAGTACAATGGACATTCGAAATGAAGTTACCCTAGAGCAAATACCTATGGCTAATGAATTTCCTGATGTATTTTTGGAAGACATACAAGGAGTACCTCCAGATAGAGAAGTAGAGTTTTAGATCAAGCTGATCTCTAGGGCTTATCTAGTTTCCAAAGCATTGTACCGTACGGCCCCTACTGAGCTAAAAGAATTAAAGTTACAGCTGGTAGAGTTGTTAGATAAGGGCTTTATTAAACCCAGTGTTTCACCATGGGGAGCACTAGTACTATTTGTGAAGAAGAAGGATGGGAGTATGAGAATGTGCATAGATTATCGAGAACTAAACAAGCTCACCATTAAGAATCACTACCCATTACCAAGGATTGAGGATCTATTTGATCAACTGAAGGGAGCCCAGGTATTCTCCAAGATAAATCTTAGATCAGGCTATCACCTACTTAAGATCTGGGAAGAAGATGTACCCATTATGGCTTTTCGTATGAGGTATGGATACTATGAGTTTCTAGTTATGCCCTTTGGACTAACAAATGCTCCAGCTAAGTTCATGGACCTCATGAATTGTACCTTTAGGCCATATTTAGATAAGTACATAGTGGTGTTCATCAATGATATCCTGGTTTAGTCACCTAGTAGGGAAGAGCATGAAAAATAATTAAGGATGTTATTGCAAATTCTTCGGAAGGGGTAATTGTATGCTAAATTTAAGAAGCATGAGTTCTGGCTCGAGAAGGTTGGGTTCTTGGGACATGTTATATCTGGAGATAGAGTTTCTATAGACCTAAGTAAAATTGAAGCAATGGTGAATTAGATACAACCAGGGAATGTGATAGATATACATAGCTTTTTGGGATTAGCAAGCTACTATCGATGATTTTTGGAAGGTTTTTCCTGGATAGCCATGCCCCTAACCAGTTTGACACAAAAGGGAGTAAAGTTTACATGAACGGAAGAGTGTGAGCATAACTTCCAAGAGTTGAAGAATAGATTAATATATGCACCCATACAAGCTCAACCAAGGAATGGGGTAGACTTCGTGGTCTATATTAATGCCTCAAAGAATGGGTTAGGGTGTGTGCTAATGCAGGAGGGTAAGATAATTGCTTATGCATTGAGACAGCTCAAGCCATATGAGAAAAAATCATCCTACTCATGATCTAGAACTGACAGCAATTGTTCATGCCCTCAAAGTCTGGAGACACTATCTCTACAGAGTATGTTGTGAGAACGGGTGTGTGGCATACACCTCATGCACTCTCACTAACTGCAAAACTCCACAAAGAGGATCAAGTGTAGTGATGAATAACAAGGGTGTAAGAAACTTAGTCTCAAAATCGAGAAAACTATATCCAATATTAAAGACAGATTGATTAAATCTATCCCCAACAACGGCGCCAAAAACTTGGTACGATAAATATTGGGTTAAAAATATGTGCAAGAAAACATGATCGTACAAGTAATATAAAGATAAGTAAGATTGTCTCCACAGGGACAGATGGATCATTTCTCTAATTACCGGATTATGAATTCTCAATCTTAATATAAGCAGTCAAAATTGAGTGATTGGTTGGTCTAATCCTACGAATAAGGTTGTGTTCGAATCTAGGGTTGTCAATTCTAAATCCTAACAACAATATCTAAGCAAAGATAAATAAACGAAATGAAACAAAATAACAGATGTAATCTCATGCTAAGGACTAAGGTTGTCAATCTTAATCCAAGAACACACAATACGAATCAATCAAACAATGAATAATCAAGCAGATGAATGAAAAGATAAATCTTGATTACAAGATATGAAAATACCGCGTTGATTAAAGATCCGAGTCGTTGATTACAATCCTTTAAAATAAAGAGTAATTGAATGAAAACTAAAAGCTATGACTCTTGCATGAAAACTGGCCAAGAATACCCTACAATTTAGGTTTCAAAGACCTTATATAGTCCAACATAAAAGAAAACCTAAAAAAGAAGTTCTAATTCGACTAAATAGGTAAAATAGATTTTTCTCGGCCAACCCAGTGGTGCACTGGATTTTCCAGCGGAGCACTGGATTTCGATCTGCCCAAGTCCAGTAGGGCGCTGGATTTTCCAGCGGAGCGCTGGCCTTTCAGCATCCATCTTCAATGCTCCTTCGACACTTCATTTATCCAATCCGCAAATCTCGACAGATCTTCTGCTCCTAAACATAAACACAAAATGCATTAAACCTACCTCGACATACGATGAAATTGAAATCAAAACATGAACAAACTATGCATAAAATATAGGTAGATGTGTGTCTGTTTACACGCATATCAGGTGGCCAGGGATGAAAAAGGAGATACCTAACTATGTGGCAAGCTGCATGATTTGTTAGTTAGTTAAGGTCGAACACCAGCAGCCAGTTGGCCCTTTACAACCATTGGAAATTCTGCAATGGAAGTGGGAAATGATCACTATGGACTTTGTAACAGGACTACCAAAGAGTTTGCATGGGAAAGATGCTATTTGGGTGGTAGTTGATTGACTTACTAAGATAGCACAAATTTTAGCTTACAAGATAGGAATGTCTATTGAGCAAATGATAGAACTGTATGTTAAGGAGATAGTACGACTTCATGGAGTTCCGATAAGTATCACGTCAAACCGAGACACAAGATTTCTATCTAGATTCTAAAGTAGTGTTCAAAAGGCTATGGGGACGAAACTACAATTTAGCACTGCCTTTCATCTACAGACAGATGGGCAGTCTAAAAAAACCATACAAACTTTGGAAGACCTACTAAGAGCTTATATTCTAGACTTTGGGGGGAATTAGGAAGGCCACCTCCCTCTAGTGGAGTTTTCATATAACAATAGCTTCCATAGAAGCATAGGTATGGCTCCCTATGAAGCCCTATACGAGAGAAAGTGTCATTCATCTATCAGCTAGAATGAAGTAGGAGAAAAGGGGATTCTCGGCCCAGAATTATTTAGAGAATTAACTAAAAAAGTGCCTATGATAAGGAGTCGGATACAAGCAACACAGGATCAGCAAAAAAAAATTGCAGACCAATATTGCAGGAGAGTAGAGTTTGAGGCAGGAGACCATGTGTTCTTAAAGGTCTCTCCAACTAGGGGTATCCATTGGTTTGAGGTTAAAGAAAAACTCAGTCCATAGTTTATCGGATCATATGACATTATTGAGTGGATAGGAAAATTGACATATCTATTAGCACTACCCCCAGCTCTAGTAGGAATCCATGATATGTTTCACATGTCTATGTTTCGAAAGTACATCCCAAGAGAAGGGCAGATAGTGCAAGAGATTCCAACTGAAGTCCACCCTAATATAAGTTACGAGGAAGTCCCCTTGAGAATTGTAGACTCCAAACTACAGCAACTCTGTAGGAGGACGATTGAATATGTCAAAGTGTAGTAGAGTAACCATACAGAGAGAGAGGCTACTTAGGAGTTGAGTTCAGAGATGAAGAAGAAGTACCCATACCTCTTTGATCACACAAGTAAGTTTGAGGATAAACTTTATTTAAGGGCAGGAGAATGTAAGAATCGGGCAAGAATAAATTGGAAACTATTATGTTATAAGAACCCTTTTAATATTTATCAAATATGTGGATAGTAGTTTGTAATCTGCCACCTTTTTTGTTTAAGTGAAACTAGGGTTAGTATATTTTCCCTAAACCTAATAGATCATTCACAAAATTAGCCCCTTTTATCTAGGAGAGGAAACCTGCAAAGTAGAAGGAGATTGAGAAGGAATGAACAGATATGAAACAATCGCACTAGAGCTTAGTGGTAAGATTAGCTCTATTCTTTTGTCCTTGTCTATTCGAAATTGTACGAATTCAGGGAAAACTTATAAAAATGTATTTCTAAAGGTGAGGAGAATGACCTTGCTAATCCAGGGCTTTTAGAGGATCAAGGCAGAGATTCCAAATTCATAGGGTAAGTTTTACCCTTATAGCCGCATAACTTAGATTTCGAAACCTTAATAGAGACTGATCTAAAATTGTTTAGGCTTTCGTAAACGAAAGGAAGGAGAGTGTGTATGGGCCATAGGGTATTGTCCAGAGTTATTGGAGGTAAGTGAATTCTGTCTTTGTTACGTGATTATTATGTTGTTCTGAATCGTTGATTGTATATGATTGAATTTTGGAATTTCGGATTGGAAATTGATGATTTGGATTTCGGATTTATTGATCTTGGATATGTGAATCAGATCTTGGATGTATGATTGATTTTGAGTTTGGTACCTTTGGATTATTAATGATTGGATTCAGATTGTTAGAATTTTGGATATGTGATTGATATGATTTATGGCATGCAGGATTATCTTATACCTATTGGACCCTGTAATTCGTACATATCGCTTAAGGGGCTATCGGGTAACCCGAGGTATGTGTGATCAAATAGACAGGGAGTATGTAGACTATCTGGACTCGTGGAGGAATACCCTTTCATCTATTGGGCCTGCCTTGTAGGAATGGTTCAGGTACTTATCTGTGCCCCACGAGGATCTCGTCATGATAAGTGAGGACTCCGGAGTTCTGTATTGAAATTAGAACCAATATGTGAATGATTGTATTATTAGTGTTGCATGGCGTTGAGTGTATTGATTTCGTACATTGATATCGCTGTGTTGTGGGATTCCTTACTGAGTTTATGACTCACCATATTTGTCTTCTTGCCTGTTACAAATACTGGGATATCGAGACGAGAGTAGAGGAGAATCTGCATGCATTGATTTGAAAAATTCATGTCGTTCTTAACCTTTTCAGATGATTTACTGTTTTGGATTTCAGACTTTGTGTATTTTGGATTTTCATCGTTTGTAATAAAAGATAGTTGTCGTGATTCCTTTCGGGTTGTGACAAGTTCGAAGTCTAGTAGAAAGTAACTTGGAGATTATATTGTAAGAACTGCCAATAAGACTAAGATGCCTAAAGTTTGTCAACTTTGCTGCACCAGGTCTCTTAGGCACGAGTGTGATGAAGAAGGATGTAGCCAAACAGTGTAGGTTTCCAAATTTGAAGAAGTAAAACAAAATTGATGACATCTAGCTTAATAAAATCTAAGGAAGTTTATAGAATTTAAAGTTGAATTTATTAAGCCCCGGGGCTTTACCATTATTATAACTCCAAACAAGATTTTGATTTCCTCCTCCGAGCAGGTAAAATCTAGGTACATCCTAGTAGCCTCATCAATTTTCCGGAATAAGGAATCGTTAATGGAGGTTCTATGATGTGATCTCGGTAGGAGAAACACGAATTTACGGATCTATTGTTGCTTAGGATGGAGTAGACTTCGAACCCACGAACTAGACCAGCAAGAACCTCGGCAAAAGAGCCTCAACTCAAGCCATGAACAATCTGAGAACTCCAAGCCACGTCGAATCACGCCACAAACGAGGATGGTGAACTCGCTTGATAAGTGAAAGTAAAATTCGAGCTAAACGACACACAAGCTTAGCAAGAACAAGAAGAGTTATTGAAAACTCACTAAGTCAAAGACTTAAAACTCAAAAGTATTCTGAATGTATTGTGTATTGGGTTCTTTATTAAATTCGTGGCCCCCTTTATATAGAGGCTAAAACTGACTTGGACAGACCCCAAAGTCAACAAGATAAGTCCTAAAGAGTTATAAACTTATCAAACTACCTAAATAAGTCATAAAACGAATGTTTTTCCTAATGCATAACTTTCATTCCTAAAAAATAGCAAACAGAATAATTATCCACTGTTGGATAACTCTCATTCCTAAAAAAATAGCAAAACTCCTAAAAAGTAGCTAAATCACTCCTAAATTGTTTCTAGGAGATTTATGGGCTTTAGACTTGTAGAATATCCTCTATTGGACTTACAAAACGTGCCTTGGGCCCAAACCTCCTTGAACAGCCCATTAAATCAGATTGAAACTTCTTGGCCCTTGCTCTTGTGACCGGTCCAATTGGAGTTCAAACCAGACTTGATTCCTCCTTTTGATCTTGTAGCATAATGGCCCATCAGATTCATATCATTCTAGTCTTAGGAGAGCTCCTATAGATTCTCTGAAAGTGGTCGAACACTTTGGATTTCATTTGAACAGGTTCAACAAAAGTATTCCCATCCTCCTTAATTGAGCCAATGAAGTTCCTTGAACAATTATAGCAAGTAGTAGCCTGGAGAAATTTAGAGTTCCTATCCCTCTTGTGTCCCCACAACAATCTAGATTTTTGCCGCCACAATGACTCAGACTTCTTTTGCAAGGTGAGAAGCTTCCCTTCCAAGTCAGCTCTCGCATGCCTTCCCTCCTCATCAATGAAAATGTCTTCTCCTGAAATATCAAGCTTGTCAATCTCCTCAATTATTTCCTTAATCCCGTGATCTATATTACCAAAGGTGTTTCTGGAACAGACTTGTATTTTCTTCTTTAAACCTTTCAGCTTGTAGAGAAGCCTATGAGGCCCAAAAGTTATTGAAGCAACAATTTAAAAATCTGAAAGGTTTGGGCCCCCAGTTTGCCACACTATCTTTCAAAATAATGGGATGATGATCTAAATTCTTTTTTGGCAAACCCCACTGTGATACATTCGACTGGGAGAGGTACCAATTACCAGTGACAAGAAAACGATCCAAACGGCTGGCAGAGTTTCCCCTTCTCCACGTATACTTCCTACCTGTAATGGTAAATCGACAAGACCACCTTGCTCAATAAAATTCTTAAACAAGAGAGTGGAATGCGTGCGAGCTTGACTTGTATTTTTCCTCTCCCCGACTTTGCTTACAGCGATGAAATCCCCACCAATAAGAAAAATCTCCACAATAGAAGCATCCATAAAGGACTGTAACTCAGACCAAACCACTTCCTGCCACTTGACTTGTTTCCGTTTGCTATTAGTAAATTTTAGTTATATCATAGGTAAATTCAGTTTTATTGTGTTGTTATAAAAGTTAAAATACATCCGTAAATCAAATTAGCTCACACCAAAAAAAAACAAGGGGCTAATTTTAAAAATTAGTGGCTAATTGAAAGAAATCTAGCGGGCTGACTACAAAAAAATTAGCAGCTCACCATAAGAAAATCATAGCTAAATTCATATTTAGTATATTGTTATAAGAGTTAAAATACATCCGTAAATCAAATTAGCACACACCCAAAAAAAAGCTAGCGGCTAATTAAAAAAAGATAGTGGCTAATTGAAAGAAATTTATCGGGCTGACTACAAAAAAAATTAGCAGCTGACCATAAGAAACTTACCGTCTGAGTTAAAAGAAAAACCTAACTGCAGCATTTAGTTTGTATCTCCACATAACGTTTATAACATGATTTTGGATTTTACATCAGGAGCATTTTATTTGGATCCACGAGTACATCATCTAAAGAAAGGACTATGTGTCGTATAGGAGTAGTTGCAGTCATCACTGACAAGATCTTCGTTTGGAATGTTCATTTATGATTTGATTATTTTATTGTCCAATTTATATACTGGACATTGCCTCTCCAATTATTTATGTTTTTGTTCAATCTTCTATAAAAATACCAGATTTTATAATATTCTTTTTTTTAGGAAAATAAAATATTATCATTGAACAAAAAGTTAAACAGAACCATGAATGTATATTACTTGTATATATCTTGAATTTCTAACCAAAGACCTGGATATAAGTTTTGTTGTTGGAACCAATCGAAACCTTATCCGAATCGGGGATTAAATTTCTTATTATAGAAATGATGTAACGAGTAGTATGAAAATAGAGAGAAAATATAAACAAAAAAGATCGGAGAGATCTTTCACTCGGCCTTGGATCTAGTGTTGGACGGGTAATGGGCTGCAGCACAGTGCTGAACCTTTTCCCGGTCCTCAAATCAGAAAGGAAAACATAATAAAAGATCTGACGGCCCGAACCCAGCTGAGGGTACTGGGGGCATTTTGGTCATTTTGACTAAAAACCAAAAAAAAAGAAAAAGACGTGCGTAAGTTACAGAGGAGAACCGTTTAAAAAAATTAAAAAATAGAGAGAGAGAGAGAGATAGAGAGGGAACGTGGAGAAGAAGACGATGCTGGAGTTTTAGCCGGAGAATAGCGTAGGAGAGCGGCAGAGAAGAGCGACGGAGAAGAGCGGTGGTGAGAGTCTCAGATTGAGCGGAGAAGAAGAGCGGCGGAGAAGAGCGACGGAGAATAGCGAAGGAGAACGTGGATAATCGCACACATTATAAATGTAAGCTTCATAGCTCAACCCCAGGTTAACCCGTCAGCCTCTTTTAGGGGCTTACGCCGTGTTGATGTTTTGTTGATTTACTTAGCCATCGTTAACTGCTTTCCTTTTAGGTCTGGTTAGGGTTTTTTTGTCAGTTACATCTGAGCAATTTTCTTTTCTGTTTCTGAGCCGTTAATCCTTTTTTGTTTTCGAGTGTTTGATGTTCTTGCTTCAATGGGTTGGTGTTTTGTTTTCGATGATTCGATGGTTTTGCTTGTTGTGATTTGATGGTGCGGATGATGGGATTCGATGGTTTGATGTGATTCGACAGTTTCACTTGTTGTGATTATTCGATGGTCAATATTCTGTAATTCGATGGTTGATGTTCTGTTATTCGATGGTTGATGTTCTGCAATTCAATGGTTGATGTTCTGTTATTCGATGGTTGATGTTCTGCAATTTGATGGTTGATGTTTTGTAATTTGATGGTTGATGTTCTGTAATTTGATGGTTTGGTATTTGTAATTCTATGATATGAATCGAATGGTTTGATGTTCTATTATCGAATAATTTAAATATAACAGTGTGTTTATTCATGTTTTTATGGTGTAGATGGCAGGGTACACATCTTCAACAAGGCCAAATTTACTAAAGGAAGTAAATTGCCTCCTTTTCGGAGTGAATTGTATTAAAGGGGCCAAGGAATGGGCAAAGCTGGTGAAGGATGCTGGTTTTGGCTACCTTTTATAAGTCGTGGAGGAGGAAATATGTCCTTCTAAGTTGGAAGATTTTTTTCTTGATTGTCGGGGAGATGATGATCTGATGATGGTGACTCCAGATTTCGTGGAGCACTTATATATCATCCCTACTGGAGAAGACAAGATCAAGTTGAAAAGAGGATAGAGCAAGTGCTGTGAGGAATTCTTCTTGAGGTACAACGTGAATATGTCTAAGCGGTCTTCCATCAAGCTAAAAGAGGTGAAGGAGGTGCTGTTAGGTCGGAGGGGAATAGTGCTGGATAAAGACTGGGCACAGTTTTACATCCTTTATGGATTAGGTGTGTTCCTGGCCCCTCAAGTGAATCACATTGTCTCTGCTAGGTTCTACAATTTCATGAACCCGCTCAGCAATGCTACGAGATACAATTGGTGCAAGTACATGGCGGAAAGGGCAAACAATAGGTTTGTGCACGCTATAACTAGCTCTGCATCAGTCATCAAGTTGTGCGGGAATATGAACCTGATGGTTCAGTACCGCTAGAGTCTTGGGAATAAGCGAGCTGATGAGTTTAAATAAGTGCAGCTAGCTGAGCGTGTGGAGCCATCCCAGGCAGCTTAGAATGACATCCCTAAATTGGAGGAACTATCAACTGTTGAGCTTATTAGTTATATATGTTTTTAATTTAAACACACATATATATATTAGTTGTATTTGACTTTAATTTGTATGTTCTTGACAGCTACAATAACGATTAATTGGGATTCAATTTACCTTAGATACGTTGACATCGCATAAGGTAGCCATCATGTTCTTGCTGAAAGGGAGAGGATGGGAGAGAGAGTAGAAGTGGTTGGGGATGTCAAAGAACACGATTAAGAAGACCGTGGTGTAGGAGAGCCTGCTGATGAAACATAGAAGGTAATAACTGATCTCACCATTGAATAACATCATGCAAAACTATCGAATCATAGTTGTCCCACCATTGAATAGTAGAAAGACAAGCCATTGAATCCTAAATAGATCAAACATGTGTTCTGACCAAATTTGGTTGTGTTCTTTGTGATTGTAAACTGGAAGCCCTGGTCAAAAATGCCCAGACACAATCAATCGATGCCATGGATAGTCAGGCTATCTCGGAGGAGGATGCTGATGGACAATCAGAGGAGTCCATGCACGATGCAGAAGAACATGTTTTAGGAGAGCCTACTGATGATACACATAAGGTAATAACTGATCTCACTATTGAATAAGAGCATGCAAAACCATCGAATCATAGCTCTCCCACCATTGAATAACATATAAAGGCAAACCATTGAATCCGAAATGTTCCAAAACATGTGTTCTGACCAAATTTGGCTCTATTCTTTGTGATTGTAAACAGGAAGCTCCGTACACAGAATTAGTTGACCCCATGGACAGTCAGTCAATCTCGATACCCGACGACATGAGCAAGGTATGATTCGATCCGTAAACTAACTATTCAATAACAATAGGCTATACCATCGAATTATAGATGCCTCACCATTGAATAACAAAAAGAAAAACAATTGAATCCTAAATATCTCAAGTCATTAATAGGCTGCCCTATGGATGTGGAAGCTCCGCATATAGAATCTGTTGAGCCTACCCCCGATGATGCTATCTTCAGTTTCACAGATGTTTTAGGTATTGGGAAAGATGCTAACCGGATGGTGGACAGCTCATGACATCAGGGAAGATGTTGTACGGATAGAAGAGTTGGACACGAGCAAGGTATGGTTTGATTACTAAACTTGAAACTCATTCAAGTAATGTATATTAGCAGAATGTAGTAAACTATTCAATAATAATAAACTAAACCAGTGAATCACTATTGAATAATAGTAGACTAAACCACTGAATCATAACTGACCGACCATTGAATAACCAAAGACAAACTGTTGAATGCAAAATAATTGAAACTTGTGTTTCTGACCAAAATTTGCTATGTTTTGATGGATGTAAATAGGTTGCCTCGGTGAAGATGACTCCATACTCGATGAGGTTTTGATGGCATTTTCAAGCATTGGGGAAGATATTGAATGGACGCTAGAGCCAAAGGTGTGTACGGATGAAAAAGCCACTATAATAGGGCATCGAGGTATGGATTTCACCCCTCATCTTTTTCCTTGGGCGTAGAGAGAGTTCCTAAATTCTTGACGCAAGTAGAGCATGGTCAGGAACTGATAGATGTAGTTGAGCCCACAGTGTTTATGTCATCCAGCAATTTTGATGACCCTAAATTTTTTGATGAGTTGTTGAAATATTTAGAAGAGATGGAAGGGGGACAAAATCCCGAGGTGGGAAAATCAGTAGGTGAGGAGGTTGTAGCACCACCGGTCCCTCTTGAATTGGTAGAAGAACAACCAATCTGTTCCAAGGTGATTGCAGCTGAACCACAACTTGTGCTGCGCAAGCATCCATACCATCCAAACCTAAGTTTTGGTGAGCCATATACTAGAGAGACGCAAGGGTATAAGAGGAAAGCAAAGAGTAAAGGAGCTACATAAGCGGATAATGACTCTGTAGCTGTGTTGTCTACGATTGGTATTGGATAATTGAAGACAAAGCTGGTTGGAGCAGAAAAGTGCAACTGGTATAAAACGACATTACAACAAAAAATCAATCTACCAACAGCACTCCGTGATGTCGAGGAAGCTTATGAGAAGATAATAGACCGTAAAGAGATGAAATATGTAATATGGGAGTTTGCAAGGAAGAAGTGTTCTGATAGGCAAGCGTAAGTTTGCTGTTTAATCAAACTTATCCAAACTTCTATTTTCGATAGTTTCTGTTGTGTGTTTTGATGGTATTTGTTTTTTTCGATGGTTTGCTATATTACTTTTTGATGGTTTGCTATAATCTACTGTGTTTTTCCCATAGGAGAGATTTGGGATTGGGATGGGGATGTACTACTCATGAAAAAAGATGTAGCATCCCTTGGTGAAAGACATTAGATTTTGGCAAATGCGCTTGATTGATTTCTGAAAAATCTTATGAGAGAAAAGGAGTCGTCGGGGCTTCGTGTGATCTTCCTTTTATCGTTTGTATTAAGTAATTTGTTATAATTTCAATAGTTGATTTGTTGTGTTTCAAAGGTTGATTTGCTATGATTCAATGGTTCCTTTTTGTGTTTTCATGTTTTATTCTTTTTGGTAGGATAAGTGGTTGAAGGACTCCTACCCAAGCATTGAGACAATGTTCGATGACCAGAAAGACTCTCTTCTCAAGGAAATCATGGATTTTCTCCGTGGAATCTATGACAGTTCATCGAGCATTACGGTGAAAAAAGTCAAATATGTAAGTATTTTAGTGAAACCAATTTTTTGATGGTTTTTTGTTATGTTTTTGATGGTTTTGTGTTTTTTGTTTTGATGGTATACATAATGCCACTAATCTTTTTGTTATTTCATATGATTAGCTAGTGGTTCTTCCCTTGGTTGTCCGATGACCACTACTGCATGTTTGTAGTGGATTTGTACTAGTTAGTGTGCTATGTGTTGGACAACCAATAGGCCAAGAAGGAGGAGGGTTTGCTGGTGACCCTTGCATCTAAGTTGACAGGGCTGCTCTTGCACTATCTGAAGCACGCCGCAAAGCTAGATCTTGATGTTAGAAGTTGTACATTAGAAGTCCTACACCCAGTCCCGAAGCAAGACGATAACTCTAACTGCAGAGTCTATGTTGCCCTCTATTGTGAACATTACAACAAGAAATAGGCGAAGGGTGATGTAAATCCAGATTTCATGCTGAATTGGAGACTTGAAAAATATAGGAAAAATTAGGCTAAGACCCCTGTACTTTGGGGATTCAACTATTTTAGTCCCTACTATTTCAAAACTATTCTTTCAGTCCTTACTATGCAAAGTAACATAGACGTTTAGTCCCTAGCAGGTCAACCGCTGATGTTAGCAGTCAACATAATTTTTTAAAAGACCATTATACCCTTCTTTTAAATCTAACCCAGCCTGACTCAATTTGACCCAACAGCCCATAAATGACTCTAATGACTCAACCCAACTTGACCAACCCAGCTCGGGTTCTTCCTCCTTTCCTCGGAGTCCCTCCAACAGGGAGTACTTGCTTTCACGACGTTGTTCATCTCTTCACCTTCTAAGAGCTCTCACCGGTGCCGATCCTGAAGTTCAACCAGTCATATCCGATGAATTGGTGAATAAGAAAAACAACACCAAACCCAACCCAACAATAAAACCCAACAGGGGAAAAAGTTGCAGACCTTCCTGACGAAATTGGCAGCCAAGACAAAAGCGGGAACAATAGAAACCATAGCCAGAAATAGGTACTCCAATTCAGCAAAGCCCTGTAATTTCACATAAAAATCCAAACTTTGACCAAACCCAGATCAACCAGACACCAATTCACCCAAAAGGTTCGATCTTTTTGTTCGAAAACAAACACAAACCTTGTAGAGATTGTAAGGGACAACAATGTCTAGACAAAGAGTGAGCTAAAATGCTGTGTAATAGAGAAAGAAAAGCTCCCCCCATCTCTTGCTCGGGTTTGCTGATATGAAACTCGTTATGAATTCCACACGAACGGACTGTTGCTACTCGCTGGATGAGAGAGACTTCAACTCCAACCATGCAATGCTCGAACTTTGGTGAAGGCTCACCCTAACCCGATCAATTGGAAGTCACGAACCCAAGCCTTGTAGTCGAATCACGCCACAAACGGTGATGGAAGAACCATTTGATAAGTGAAAACGTTGCCCTAGCTAAGCGACACACTAGCCTAACCAAGAACGCACAATGAGTATCAACTCACCAAATTAGCCGTATGCTAAGTATTCTGAATATCAAAGTTGTGTACGTTTTATTAAGTAGGGATGCCTTTATATAGGCTCCAAAGTCTCAAAATATTCCTAAACACTCCTAAATAAGGAGTTCAAGGCTGGCCAAAACTCTCTTTCCTAAATTAAAGGAATTCTGGCCGAAATAAACAACTAGATAGGAAAAACAACTTAAATAAAGATAACTAACAAAATAACTAGTGAATATCATGTCCTAAAACATAGTAGATGCAATTCCTAAAATTTAGGGATGCATGTCCAAGATAAGCTAAAATTCTGAATATCAAGCATCCTTCAGATTGTGTGCATCTCAAGCTTCCAATTTAGCTTCCAAAACGTGCATGGGCCTCCCTTGGGCTTCTTGGACGTCCTTGATCCTCCACGCACTTGCTTGAGCCCAAACTTCTTGCATTAGTCCATTAAAGTTAGATTGCAACTTCCTAGCTCTTGCCCTTGTCATTGGCCCAATTGGAACTTGAACTTGCTGCGAGTCTACAAGCTTGATAGTAGGTGCATCCTTAGGCTTGCTCACATCATTCCCCTCCTCTTGAAAATGATTTGTCCTCAAATCATCGCCTACATCAAACGGACTCAAGTCAGCAACATTGAATGAAGCACTCACATTATACTCACCTGGGAGGTCTAGCTTGTAAGCATTGTCATTGATGCATTCAATCACTTGGAATGGACCATCTCCTCGTGGTAGCAACTTAGAACGTCTTTGGACAAGAAAATGCTCCTTCCTCATATGCAACCAAACCCAATCTCCTGGCTCAAAGATAACTTTGTGCCATCCTTTATTGGTTTGCCTTACATAGTACTCCGTTCTTTTCTCAATATTCAGCCTTGCTTTCTCATGCAATTGCTTGACAAATTCTGCTTTCTTCTTTCTATCTAAGTTAACATGCTCACTCAAGGGTAAAGGTGATAAATCCAATGGAGTTAAAGGATTAAAACCATAGACAAGCTCAAATGGTGAGAATTGAGTAGCAGAATGAACTGAACGATTGTAAGCAAATTCAACATGTGGCAAACATTCTTTCCAAGTCTTGATATTATGCTTAATGAGTGCTCTTAAGAGTGTAGACAAAGTTCTATTCACAACCTCAGTTTGACCATCAGTTTGTGGATGACAAGTAGTAGAAAATAGTAACTTAGTACCTAACTTGCACCACAAGGTCTTCCAAAAATAACTTAAGAACTTCGCATCTCTATCGGAAATAATTGTTCTAGGCATGCCATGCAACCTAACAATTTCTCTAAAGAACAAATCAGCAATGTTTGAAGCATCATCAGTCTTATGACATGGAATAAAATGTGCCATCTTAGAGAACCTATCCACTACCACAAAAATAGAATCTCTACCGCATTTAGTTCTAGGCAGTCCTAACACAAAGTCCATAGAGATATCAATCCAAGGTTCAGTAGGTATAGGTAGTGGGGTGTACAAACCATGGGGTTTTACCTTAGACTTGGCTTGCTTGCATGTAATGCAACAACCACAAACTCATTCTACATCTCTCTTCATGTGTGGCCAATAGAAATGGTCTTATAGCATTGCCAAAGTCTTTGCAATTCTAAAGTGTCCCATCAATCCACCTCCATGTGCCTCCTGAATTAACAATTCTCGCATAGAACAATTAGGCACACAAAGTTTTTTTTCACGAAATAGGTAACCCTCATTCCGAAAGAATTTACCATTCGCACTCTTCTCCGTC
>SOPF01027262.1:0-10293 GCA_012979155.1 Hypericum perforatum | reverse complement strand
TGGCTCACTACACCAAGTTTTTGAAGGAACTCATCAGAATGAAGAAGAAGTTGGAAGATGGAGAGACAGTAGCCCTCATAGCAAAATGTAGCTCTCTCATTTCAAAGGATCTCTTAACAAAGTTACAAGACTAGGGGAGTTTCACTATTCCTTATTTTGTTGGTGATGCTAAATTTCCTAAGTATTTATGTGATTTAGGCACTAGCATTAACTTGATGCCTTTGTCTATTTTCAGGAAATTTGGCTTGTGTGAGGTGAAAGCAACTTCTATGCTTCTCTAGTTGGCAGACCAAATTACAAAGAAGCCATTCGGGGTAGTTGAGGATGTCTTAGTGAAGATTGACAAGTATATCTTCCCTGTGGACTTTGTGGGGCTAGATTTTGTAGCAGACAAGAGTTGTCCACTAATTCTCAGTAGACCTTTCCTTAACATAGTATGTGCTTTGGTGGATGTCCATGATAAATGATTGGTTCTTCGAATAGGGGATGAAAAATTAGAATTCAAGATGTCCAATTTTATGCGTCACCCTCTTGATGAAGGCATGTGCATGAAGATTGATATGGTGGAGCAATATGATGCAGCATAGTGGAAGCTTAAAACAAACAGATTGGTTAGATGGCATGAATGATCAAACACATAATAATAATCAACTACTAACGCAACTTCTATCGTGTAGTAAAGGTTTGTCCTGAATTTAGGACGGCCAATGAAGGGCAAAATTAGAACAACCACAGGAATCCACCCAAACTATCAACTACTATCAACCACAGGAACATGTAATGATAATCAACTACTAACACAACTTCCATCCTGTAGTAGAGGTTAGTCCTGAATTTAGGACGGCCAACAAAGGGCAAAATTAGAACAACCACGAGAATCCACCCGAATTATTAATGGGACGCACCCAAAAGAGTTTAGGCAAAGTCTTTTATTTTTATTGAATTCAAATCTATCCTCATATTACATAATCACGTTCCTGTTAATAAGGAAGTGTATAAACAAAAATAATAATGGCATTAAAGTGCTAAGCCTTTCAGAATTCCTGACTTTAAGAAATCTGAGTACAGATGGCATTTAATGCTACTTATTGACACTAAATATCTTCCTTATTAAACTAGAATTGAGGTTACAATGTAGTTTTATTGTAGTAAAGGCTGTGTGACAAATTACTTAAGCAAAATGGTCCATAACGTGCATGAAAATAGGCCTCCATTGATGGACCTTCAATGCATACAAAAACTGACAATCTCCTTTCATGTAATTACCATGCACTCGTAAAACATCCTATATTGTGTCCTTGAGTTTTGTAAGGAGAGCGTATCAAGGATTGAAGATGAGAAAGAGGGAGCAATATATAGAGAATAAGGAGAGGAGAACCTAGAAGAGTTCGAGGAAGAAGCCGATAAGAAAGGTCTCCATAAGGATGTGGAATTCCATTTGAAGTACCATACTCCACCTTCTATTATTAAGGCTCCATCTTTGGAGTTGAAAGAGCTACCCTTATCTTTGGAGGAGAAAGTGCTACAAATTGTGAACAACTGGATTAAGGCAATAGCTTGGCAAATATCTGATATCAAAGAGATAAGTCCTAAAATTATCATACATCATATCCATATAGAAGAGGAAGCAAAGTTGAGGGTAGATCGGCAAAGGAGATTGAATCTTAATATGAAAGAAGTTGTAAAGAAGGAGGTGATCAAGCTCCTCAAGGCTGGTATTATTTATCCCATATTGGATAGTGAGTGTGTAAGCCTAATGCATTGTGTCCCAAAAAGGGAGGAATGACTATTGTGATCAATGATGAGGGTGAGCTCATTTTCACAAGAATAGTGACAAGATGGTGAGAGTATATTGACTATCAAAAGTTGAATGATGCCACACACAAGGATCATTTTCCTCTCCTATTCATTGATCAAATGTTAGAGAGAATTGCTGGGCATTCTCATTGTTGCTTCTTGGATGGATATTCTGGCTATAAACAAATTGCAATTTACCCAAGAGATTAAGAAAAGACATCTTTCACTTATCCCTTTGGTATTTTTGCTTCTCGACAAATGCCTTTTGGATTGAGTTGTGCTTTAGCGACATTCCAATGATGCATAGAGGCTATCTTTTAAGGGATGAATGAGAAGATTATGCGGACCTTCATGGATGATTTCTTAGTATTTGGAGACTCCTTTCATAGTTGCTTGGCCAATATGGACAGAGTGTTGGAGAGATATAAAGAGAAGATCCTCATTCTCAATTGGGAAAAGTATCATTTCATGGTAGATGAGGGGATCATTCTTAGGCATAATCATATTTTTATCATTTTGTGAAGGGTAAAATAGTCATTTCACATGATAAAAAATTAAAAAAAAAAGTCTGATTTGGTTGGTGGGGACCCGAGACAAACATTTTTGAATAAAATAGGGACTTAATACTTATTTATGACAAAGGAGGGACCCAATAGGAGAATAATGTAAAGTCCAGGGACCTGAGAGTAATTTGCCCCTTTATAAATGGAGATGGAAATTATATTTGATAAGTAAACATCCGAGCTAAGCAAACTAGCTTGCAAGAATCAAAAGAAATATCAAACTTACATTAATTTTTAACAAAAATAATATGCCTTATTATAGAATTCGTGGCCCTAGTATAGAAAGATTAAAACTAACTTGGATAGATTCTAAAGTTAACAAGATAAGTTGAGAAGAGTTCCAAACATATCAAACTACCTAAAATAGAGCTTACAATAAATATTTAGGCCGCAGATCTGGTGCAGGCCGTGTATTTGGGTCCTACACCATGCTGGGCTTTATTCAGGCCCTTAGATCAGCAAGCCCATAATAAATAGCTGATCTAAGGGCCTGGATTAGTTAGGGGTATTCTAGTCTTTTTGACCAGTTAAAAATTAAAACAAAAAATAGTTCTTGTTTTAGGCGAGAGAGAAAAAACTGTCAGAGAGAGAAGAAAAGGTACTTGTTAAAAAAAAGAGAGAAGAAAAGGTAAAAGAGAAGAAAAAACTACTCGAAGGTTTTACCATTCGACGACAATGATGTGGTTTTTATCGTTTTAGGCAATAACTGCTCCCAAAAGGTTTTATCATTTTAGGCAACAACGTGGTTTGAGCCGATAGAGAAGAGAGGCAGAGAAGAAGATGATTTAAAAGGTTTAGTTTCGAGAGAGAAGATTGACGGAGAACGTGGACATTCAAGAGGTAAGCTTCAGAGGTCGAACTAAGTTAACTCTTCAGCCTCAGTGTATGTTTTTGAAGTGCTGGGCTTAGGTTTTAGGACTTTGACCGCATGTGTGTGTATTTTGATTAGTGTTTAGATTTTAGGTCCTTTAAGAAAAAATTGGAGGTTAAGGACTGTTATCATCAGTAAACTGAGCAGTTAGATTAGGTATTGTGAGGTTAGGTACAGTTTTGAGGTTAGGTACATGTTGTGATTCGAGTGTGTGCCTGGTATGATTCGATGGTTTTGCTTGTTGTGAACCGATGGTGCGGATGATAGGATTTGATGGTTTGATATGATTCGATATTTTGATGTGATTTGACGGTTTCACTTGTTGTGATTATTCGATGGTTGATGTTCTGTAATTCGATGGTTGATGTTCTCTAATTCGATGGTTGATGTTCTATTATTCGATGGTTGATGTTCTGTTATTCGATGGTTGATATTCTGTTATTGAATGATTTAAATATAATAGTGTGTTGTTTTATGTTTTAATGGTGTAGATAGCGATGTACACATGTTTGACAAGGCCAAGTCTGCTAAAGGAATTAAACGACCAACTCTTCTGAAAGAAGTGCATTGAAGGGGTTAGCGACCGCGTGAAGCTGGTGAAGGATGCTGGTTTTGGATATCTTCTGAATACGATAGAGGATAACATGCGGCCGACTGAGTTAGAGGAGTTTTTGTTAGAGTGTTAGGGAGATGACGGGCTGATGATGGTGACTCCAGACTTTATGGAGCAAATATATAGACTCCATATCGGAAAAGGTATGATTGATTTGGAATTGGATACTTTCAACCAAAAAAGAAAGAGCAAGAGCTGTGAGAAATTACTCGATAGGTATAATTTGAAGGTGTCAAAGTGGTCTTTCATCAACTTGAAAGACTTGAATGAGGTGTTGCTTGGAAAGAGTGGTCGAGTGTCAGACCAAAACTGGGCACATTTTTATATCCTTTACAGATTAGGTGTGTTCCTAGCCTCAAATGTGACGGACGTGGTTTCTACTAGGTTGTACGGCTTTATCAACCCCCTCAGTGATGCCACCACATACAACTGGTGCCAGTATGTGGCTGACAAGGTGAATGACGGGTTTATTAATGCCATAACCAGCTCTGCGACAATTGTCAAGTGCAGCAGGAATATGAACTTGATGGTTTAGTACCGCTTGAATGAAAAAAAGAAACAAGCTGCTGAATTGGAACAAGGCCAGCCAGCTCAGCGAGTCGAGCAAGCCTAGCCAGCTCAGTAAGTCAACTGGGAAGAAATGTCAACTGATGAGGTGTCACGACCCAAATCCGGATTGCTAACATGGGGCTGGGTCACGCTCACCTAAACTAATGAGTCGCAACCCAACCAGCCTCATACGAACAAAGGAAACGAATTGCGGAAGCATTAACATAACTTATACAAATGCGGAAGCGTAATTTCATATTATACATATATATCACAAATATTCTTACATAATTTCAAATACAAACATAAGTCCCACAATGTGTACAATGGAGCGACACCACTAAGATCAATAAAAGGAAATACCATCCGAAGACTTCAAAACCCAGAAGAAGACAATGGGTTCACACGATCTATTACACAAATTCTTTGGACGTCAAGGCGATTCTCTAACTTCAGTCACCTGTGGAAGAGGGGGTAAGTACTTGGAAGTACTTAGTAGAGGATATTAAAACTAACCTATAATTAACTAACCAATCACATACATAGACTCAATTTCATGCATAGACAATTGGTTCAAAATTAACATTTAGCACAGCACAAGTAATTCAATCATAAATGAATGACAAATTCATAATCATACACATAGGCATATTCCGATCCGAATAGGTATTGCGAACGCCAAAACATGGATGGACTTCGGATAGGTCTAGAATGTGTCACTCCTTCTCACAACACGAGGATACCATATCTTATAGCGCTTTCATAATCAAACTCCGCCGGCCATATCATAATCATAACAAATCCAATGTATCCTCAAAACATGTGCACATGTGTCAACATCTCCGGTTAACACGGGTAGACCTCATCGTCCGCCATCTCACAAATAGACACACATATACCATACATAATTTCGTAACTTTACATCACATTTTCATAGTCCAAAGACTCATGATTTCCAAAATCATGCATAAACCAAAAATCACCAAATCGCATACAAACCAAAGACTCACATCACAATCTATCAAATCACCACATAATCATCATAACAAAGCATAAATACAAATTCATAACAAACAATGTTAGCCAAAACAGAGGTTAGAGATAATATCGCCCTACCTTAATCCAAATTGCGCAAAAGTTCTTAAAACTGATCTGTATGTTGCTTCACGTCCCTCGAAGCTCGAACTCTACAAGGCGATCAAATAATCAAATAAAAGAACCTTCTATCATTCACAACTTCTCAAACATGAGAAAAAATGGAAAATCTACACCTAAGTCCCTAAAATCACATTCCTAAACCAAATCTCCAAAATAAGCATAATAATCCTCCTATCTCATCATTAATGACTAAATCAACATCAACCCTCTTCAAATCATCAATCAAACCTCAATATCCACATAAGCTCTTCACTAAGGCTTTAACTTAAGATTTTCTATAATATACACAATAGCTCTCTAATCACAACTTCAATATAGATCAACACCTATAACCATCATATCATCCATTTCAACATCAAAACTCTCAAACTCCAAATCCTCCAAAATCACAAAAGTGCTCAAATACTTACCAACTTACACCTAAGCCAAGATAATGAAAGGATCTACACTTATTTCTAAAAGACTTAAGGTTAGAACTCACTTACCAAGCTCCAAATCAAAGGATCTTCTTTCTCTTTCTTCTTCTCCTCTCTTCCACGTTTTTCTCCTCTCTCTCTCTCTTGTTTCAGCTGGATGATCACTAATGAGAAGGCCTAAGTCATCCATTTAGATATTTTCATCAACTTACCATAAATGGTAATAACCTCCATAAGCCACTTGTCATTTTTTTCTACTTTGGTCCTCAAACTTTCAAGTCATTCTAATGGCACTCCTAACTCCCTCTTAAGATCTAATAAGTCCTCAAATCAAGCCTTAAGCCATATTTGCCATAATGCTCATCATTTGGCAAATTCTTTCAATACCGATGAAAATCGTACCTAAAACAAAGCACTTAAGAACTTTCCCATGATCCCATCAAATAATTCTTCAAATGTCAAAACTTTCTTAACCAAGTTGTAGTTCTAGATGATACAAACATCCTCGAATTGGAATCACTCAAATCGGAGGTCGTATGAAGAAGTTATGGATTTTTGAAGAAACATGGATGCAGCCCAGCGCCCCGCTGGTATAACCAGCGACCCGCTGCACCCTTACAACTAGTTTTCTAGCGCCCCGCTGGTATAACCAGCGACCCGCTGGATTCATATAGATTGTAAATCTTTGTCTTACGGATCTCTTTGTCTTTGAATTGCTCGATTTGGAGTTCGTATGAGGAAGTTATGATTTTTCTACCAAAATGCGACAAACTAAGCCTACCATTCGTGAACCCCACCGAAATTAGCTCGTAACTCAAAGACAAAGATTCCAAATCATAAAACTCAAAACACGATAGTTGTAGACTAACGTGTTAGGAACCTACTCAACTTAGAATCATCCAAATCGGAGTTCATATGACAAAGTTATACCTAATCCTCCAACGATCGACGAGTTAAGCCACACGGTTCAAGAACCGTTCAATGCAAAACAACCCACGGTCGGACCTAGAGGTCATGACCAAGACAAATTTAACGAGGGTCATAACATGAGGTTATTAGTCACATAAGTTTTTTATTTAAATACTTTGATATGTTTATTAAATATATTTGGCCTGAAATTTGTATGTTCTTGACAGCTACAACAACGATTTAGTGGAATGAAATTTACCGTGATATGTTGATATCGCATATGGTAGCCATCGCGAAGGTTCTTGCTGAAAGGGAGAGGATGGGAGAGAGAGTAGAAGTGGCTGGGGATATGGAAGAACATGATTTAGATGACCATGGTGGAGGAGAGCCTGTCGATGACACACAGCAAGTAATAACTGATCTTACCATTGAATAACTGCATGCAAAACCATTGAATCATAGCTGCCCCACCATTGAATAATAGAAAAGACAAGCCATTGAATCCTAAATAGCTCAAACATGTGTTCTGACCAAATTTGGTTGTGTTCTTTGTCATTGTAAATAAGAAGCTCTAGTGGGAAATGCTCACAGACAATCAGTCGACCACATAGATAGTTAGCCAATTCTGATACCTGAGGACATCATGGGGGAGAGAGCAGAAATGGGAGTGGGTGTGGAAGATGTTATCCTGGATTTGAGCAAGGTATGATTTGGTAAACCATCGAATAAGAACAAACTAAACCATTGAATCTAAACTGACCCAACATTAAATAACAATAATACAAACCAATGAATCCTGAACAACTGAAACTTTGTGTTTTCTAACAAAAATTTTCTGTGTTTTTGGTGGATATGAACAGACTACCCCCTGGATGATGCGCAAGGACTATTGGATGATTCCATACCTGATAGGGCCTTCTTTGGTATTTCAAGTGTCGGGGAAGATGATATCCCAGATTCGAGCAATGTATGATTTGGTAAACCATCGAATAAGAACAGACTAAACTACTGAATCTAAACTGACCCACCATTGAATAACTATAATACAAACCATTGAATCCCGTACAACTGAAACTTTGTGTTTTCTGACAAAAAATTTTTGTGTTTTTGGTGAATGTGAATAGGCTGGCCTGGTGGAGGATGCTAAAAAAGGATTGGATGACTTCGTACTTGAGGAGTTGTTGATGGCAGTTTTAAGCATGGGGGACGATGGCCTGGGGCCAGATAAAGCCAATATAACAGGGAAAATACGTATGGATTTCACCCCCCATCTTTTTCTTTGGCGATGGAGGGATTTCCTGAATTCCCGACCCAAGTAGATCATGGCCAGGAACCGAAAGATATAATTGAGCCCATAGTGTTTGTGTCATCTAGTAATTTCGATGATCCTAAATTTGTTGACGAGTTGTTGAAATATATAGATAAGATGGAAGGGGGACAAAATCCCAAGGTGGGAAAATTAGTAGGTGAGGAGGTTGTAGTGCCACCGGTCCATCCTGAATTGGTTGAAGACCAACCAATCTGTTCTAAGGTAGTTGTAACTGAACCACAACTTGTGCTGGGCAAGCGTCCACACCAGCCAAACCCAAATTATGGTGAGCCATATACAGGATATACGGGAAGGTATAAGAGGAAAGCAATGGGTAAAGGAGCTGCATTAGTAAACGATAAGCCAGTTACTATTTTATCTGCTGTTGAAGTTGGAGAATTATAGACGAAGCTAGTTGGAATTAAAAGCACAATCGGTACAAAACTGATCATCAACAGAAAATCAATTTGCCAAGAGCACTCCAAGATGTCGAGGAAGCTTACAAGAAGATCATGGCTTTTGAAGAGATACAAAAGCTGATATGGGAGTATGCAAAGAAGAAGTCTTCTGATAAGCAAGCGTAAGTTTGCTATTTAATCAAACCTATTCTATTTTGCTATTCTATTTTTAATGGTTTACTATTGTGTGTTTCGATGGTCTCTGTTCTTTGTTTCAATGGTTTCCTTTACTGCTTTTGATGGTTTTGTTGTGATTTGTTGTCAAAATTGTTATATAATCTACTGTATTTTTTCTAGCGGAAAGATTTGGGATTGGGATGGGGATGACCTACTGGTGAAAAATGATGTAGCATCCCTTGGTGCAAAATATTGGATTTCGGGGAACACACTTGATTGGTTTTTGAAAAACCTTATGGTAGAAAAGCAGACGTCAGGACTTCATGTGATCTTCCCTCTATCGGTTGCAGTAAGTAATTTGTTATCATTCAATGGTTGATTCATTGTTTTTCGACGGTTGATTTGCTGTGATTCAATGGTTTCTATTTGTGATTCAATGGTTTCTATTTTTGATTCAATGGTTTATTCTTTTTTGGCAGGATAAGTGGTTGAAGAACTCCTACCCAAGCATTGACGATATGTCCGATGACCAGAAAAACTCTCTTTTTGAAGAAATCATGAATTTTGTCCGGTGAGTCTATGAAAGTACATCTAGAATTACGGTGACAAAAGTCAAATATGTAAGTTTTTTAATAGTTTGGTTTTAGATGATACATATTGATCAAAATAGTTTGGTATCTCTTATTCAGTAGTTTTGTTTGTCCGGTTCAATGGTATGATATCTAAGATTCAATGGTATAATGTTTATTATTCAATGTTATGATTTATCCGATTTAGTGGTATGCTATTTCATATTCAATGGTATGGTATGATCTGTCAGGTTTTCTGTTCTATTTTCGATGGGTTTCTGCTCTTTGTTTCGGTGGTTTACATAATGTCACTAATATTTTTATTATTTCATATGATTGTTTAGTTGTTCTTCCCTTGGCTTTCGGACAACCATTATCGCGTGTTTGTGGTGGATTTGTACCAGTCAGCATGCTATGTGTTGGACAACCAAAATTTCAAGGAGGAGATTTTGTTGGTGAACCTTAGATTGAAGTTGACAGCCCTGCTCTTACACTATTTGAGGCACATCACAAGCCAAGATTTTGATCTTAGAAGCTTTACGTTTCAAGTCATGCACTCAGTCCCGAAGCAAGTTGATAACTCTAATTGTGGAGTCTATGCTACCTTGTATTGTGAACATTACAACCAGAAATGTGCGAAGGGCAACATTAATCCAAACTTTATGATGAGTTGGAAACTCGAAACATATATGATTGAGGCAAGAAAGAAGATGTTTCAGAAGATGGTGTTGCGTCCGGACAACAGGTGCCTCCCTATGTTGCTGGAAAGTGTGTTTGAATGGGGGAGGACAAAGGACAAGAAGAAGAAGTCAACAAAATGAATCATTTTGCTGTGGACAAGTAGAATCTGTTATTCTACGGGACATTAATATGGAACAATGTACTATTTGGATATTCTTGTTTATGACAATATGTTTGGATGTTCTATTTTGATACTGTCGATAAGACAAATATCAATCGGCAT
>SOPF01027261.1:179-57641 GCA_012979155.1 Hypericum perforatum | reverse complement strand
GACGTAGAAGCTCAACAACCCAACAAAAAGAGTTTAACCCACCTAACAAATAAGGCAGGACTTCACCTTACCAAGAGGTGGTAGTAAATTGCAACGTTTGATAAAAAGATGATTTAACGAGAGAGATTGACCGTAATCAATAAAATCATAATGGCCAAATTATTGATGGTCACAATTTTAAACTACAAGTATAATCAGCATTAGAAGTTAAGACGATACAACTCACCTTAAAAATGGTAACAAGAAGGTACATCGATACAAACGCCCAATTTATTGGGATTGGAAAAGTGTAGTTGATTTCATCAATGGTGAATGTAATTTGAAGGATGTTATATTGGTTAGATTATCTACATTCAGTGGATCTGAATCTATCATTACATGATTCACTTGGGTTTCTTTGCACGTAGCAACATTAGCTAACAAAATAAAATATTGTTTTCTTCTATAAATAAGAAAAGGTATTTTTAAGAACTGTTGTTGGTTCTGTTATGGACATTATATGGTATTTAAATAAACTAATCAATGTTTAAGTTGAATATTACATTAAAATGTGATAAAAATTTAATATTAATATATTGTCAAAAATTAAAATTCAAGGTTGGTTAGTTAAGCTGGATAATTTTTTAACGAGTTGATCTAAACATTTCTTCATATATATAACTATATTTAGCAAGAGGGTCAAGTGAATATTGTCCTGTTGCTCTTGCTCCCGATGGTTAAAAAATAGAGTTTTAAGTATTTCCAAAAATATCAGAGGAGGAGCTCACCACATTCGGATCACATTTGATGCGATCAATAAATACCATGTGATATAGCTTCCTTTTGCTCCAGGAGACTCTACCTGATTAAATTATTGGACCACATTACCTTTGTATGGAATTTTGTCTATTAACTTCCGTTCTACTTTTACACTTGATTATTATAGATCAGTTCCATCTCACTCAATACCATCTACCTGAACCTAACTACAAAACTGTCAACTACAAAATCAATTGGTGTTAGGACAATTACAATGTCTAGTCATTCAAATTTGAGTGGTACAGAAGAAGATAAAACGCAAGGTTCTCTATACCAAATTTTAATTACATTTCTATTATAATAACTGAAACTTAAGACCTCTAGTTAGAATAAAATCAATCCAAGCAGATTTTCTAATTAACATCCATTATTGTGAGCTGTAATCATTATTTTCTTTTTACTAACATCTCTTGGCTGTACACATTGGCCATGGTTAAATAACATCAACAACTAGTGGGCACTGAACTTCCAACCCCACCAATAATATACTGAGGGGGGGAGTACGCTCTAGATATGAAGGAAAAAACAAAATCCAAAAGGTTAGATGGAGTGTTGCCTACTTGCCTAGTTGAGGAAAGATTACCGGTTAAAATTAATTTAACCATGATAGTTTAATATTATTTAGTCTTTCAATTTTTTTTAAAAATTAATTTAATTGTGGAGGGAAAACAGTGAAGGAGGTAACGGCACGAACATAGCCACCATTTGTTCTGGAGTAAGTCCTTCCTCTGGTGTCACGGGCGGAAACTTTCCCTCGCTAGTTTGCCCGTGCGGCCTTAAGCTCCTCCGAACCTAAGTAAGCCTAACTCTCGCAACTCTCCGAACTCTAGAGAGAGAACCAACACAAGTAGCTTTGTAGAGAGGGAAACTTGAATGAATAAGTTGGTGATTACAAATGAAGGGGAGCACCCCTATATATACAACTTCTACTTGCCTCGTAACTCGTACCGGCTTCCCTAATAAATGCTACTTTACCTACAAAGTCAAAAAGGCTACACCTATTACATTAATTATGGCGGCTCCAAATCTCGAGGTACGGCTACGCATCCCAAGGTATAATAAATGCTGGAAGCTTCTTCACACTTCCCTAGAAAGCTCCTCTCGGGTGTTAACCCCAACACGCCAATATCGCCCCTTACGGGCCAGATCGGGCCTTCGACAGTTAGCCCGTGACACTGGGCTCTGGCTGCACGTGCCTTTTATAGAAAGCCACCTCAGTGCCGACGCGGACGCTCGTAAATGATTTTCAAATATAATTATAGAACATATCGGAAATTGTTTCAGGTTAAAAAAAATCAGAAGAAGCCAAAATGTTAAATTTATTCTTTTTTCAGACTGATACATTTACTAAATACTTTACCCAATTCTAAGTTATATTCGTGTAAACCAAATACTAAAAACAGCCCACGAGCTTCCTCTTTAAGATCTAATGGTCCCTCCCTCCGAATTTGGATACCCTGGGGACTACATAGAAGTTGTCCCTAAATAGGGACAACAATCTCAGCCATTAGATTAGAATATATTCTAAAAGATGCCCATCTAATGACTATTAATGTTTAGGGATATTTAGGACTTTTGCCAAAACTAATTGATTCCCATTAGTTAATTATTTCTACTTTTTAGGCGAATGAGCATTTAATTCCCATTCTCTCTCCTCCTAAAGCCAAGTTTCCAAAAAATAAAATAAACCCAATAGTTAATGCTTCCCTTTTTTAGCCAAATTATCAATTAATTCTCCTTCTCTCTCTTCCTAAACTCATGTTTCCAAAAAAATCGTCTACTTTCTTCTCTCGCCTGGGACTTTGAACTAGTAAAACAAACCAGTGAAGCAGCAAAATGAACCAGTGAACCAGTAAAATAAACCAGTGAACCAATAAATCAAACCAGTAAACCAGTAATTCAAACCAGTGAACCTACAATTCAAACCAATGAACCATCAATTCAAAATAGTGAACCAGCAATCTAAACCAGTAAACCAGCAATTCAAACCAGTGAATCGACTATCCAAACCAGTGAAAATTATTTTGTATTACGACTAATGACAGATAGTATTAGGGTTTTGCGTTAAAATATGTATTTAATGGAGAGAGAAAGAAGATAATTAAAGAGAACCGTCAAATTAGGTGAGTAATTAGGTAGTTGGTTACAGACATTTAATGGAGAGAGAATCAACCTAATTAATAAATTAGTGATTTGTCTAAATAGGGACAAAGATAAAGTCCTCATGGTATCCACTCCCCCTCCCTCCCTCCCTCCTCACCCTCCTCGTAGAACACACACCTGCGAGAGTTTATTACCCAAATTTAGACAAATAAATCACACAAAACCAAACCAAACCAAACCAAACCAAACCTACTAATCCTAAGAAACTACACAACCTCCTCACTTCACATTTCACACTTTCAAAGGCACAGAGAGAGAGAGAGAGAGAGAGAGAGAGAGAGAGAATGGGGGAGGTTAGTCCTCGGACACAATCTCGAGAGCCAAAAAACTAACTCCAGGGTGGGTTCTTGTCCAGGTTCCGAGGTATATTAATAATCTTTTTGCTTTCTTCTGTATTCAGGAGGAGAAGAAGAACCCTGATCAGGAGGAGAAGAAGAAGGCTGGAGATGCGAAGTCCGAGGAGAAGAAGGAGGGAATAGAATCCAAGGAGGGAAAAGATTCCAAAGAGGAATCTAAGCCGCCGCCGCCACCGCCACAGGAGATTGTCCTCCGAGTCTACATGCATTGCGAGGGCTGCGCCCGCAAAGTCCGTCGCTGTCTCGAGGGCTTCGACGGTAATTTCCACCATCACTTAGCTCTTTGTCCGGACAATTCATTCATATACGCCTTCCCCTTGTATTAGTTTAGTCAGCTGCTTCAATGGACTTGTGTTTGAAGGGGTGGAGAACGTGATAACGGATTGCAAGACGAGCAAGGTGGTGGTGAAGGGGGAGAAGGCGGATCCGTTAAAGGTGGTGGAGAGGGTTCAGAGGAAGAGCCACCGCCAGGTCCAGCTCATCTCTCCCATCCCAAACCCGCCCGCCGCGGAGGAGAAGCCGGTCGCCGAGGAGAAGAAGCCTAAACCCGAAGACAAGAAAGAAGAGGTAGCCAACCAACTAACTTGTAATTCACTCTAATTTATCTTTATTTTTTTGCATAGGAAGTGCCTGTTGACAATTTTCAATTGGTTTTGACATGGCAGCCTCAAGTGATCACCGTGGTGCTTAAAGTTTACATGCACTGCGAGGCCTGTGCATTGGAAATCAAGAAAAGGATATTGAGAATGAAAGGCAAGAATTTTATTTTTACTTTTTTTCTCCCAATAATGTTTAAATTTTTTTATAATTCTTTTGTAAACTTCAATTTAATTTCGTTGTTAGGTGGTAGCTCATGCGATTGTGGTGCTCCTTTTCCCTCAGATTTGTACATCAATTTAAGGGAGAGGATTTACACATTTTCTAATCAACGGCCATTTTGGAACTTCTTTAAGAAGAAAAAAAAAGGGTGGCTAATATGATTCCTCCTGACATAATTAATTAGTTTATATGGGAATCTAATTATATTGTTTTTTAACAGGAGTGGAATCAGCTGAGCCAGATCTAAAGAGGTCAGAGGTGGCAGTGAAGGGGGTGTTTGACCCTCCAAAGCTGGTTGACTATGTGTACAAGAGAACAGGGAAACAAGCTGTTATAGTGAAGCAAGAGCCAGACAAGAAGAAAGAAGAGGAAGACAAAGAGAAGAAGAAGGAACCCTCCAAGGATGATGAGAAGAAGAAGAAGGAGGAGGAGGAGGAAGAAGGTGACAAGAATAAGAAAGGAGGCGAGAAGAAAGGAGGAGGAGGAGAAGATGATGATCCATTGGAGACCACCACCACAAGTACTGTGGTGGAGGTGAAAAAGAATGAGTACCAGTACTATCCTCAGAGGAATCCCCCATTGGAGATGATGTACTATGCTTATCCTCCTCAGATCTTTAGTGATGAGAATCCCAATGCATGTACTGTCATGTAAATTAGAGGAGAGGGTCAGGGGCAAAATTGGGAATACGTTAAAAGTTTGTGGTTGGTGAGGGGGAATACAACATCTGAGGTGTAAATTGGTGATGGATGGAAGGCAGGAAGGGTGTGTAATAGTTGCAGTTCCAAACCTACCCCTGTCCCTCTGTTGTCGGGCAGGGTGATCCTCCTTTCCTGTTACACTATATGAACTACTTCCACTCGCATTGTCTTATTTCAGGCCTTAAGATAAATCAACACACTCCTACGTTCAATCAAATACTTTTTGCCGATGACACTGATTTTTGCGAAAGCAAATACTACGAAACAATCACCACCATCGAGAACGTCCTGAATAACTAACTACTCGGATTGTGCGGGACAGGACATATTATTTTTTCTGGATCTAGTGTCTTCTTTTCCCATAAAGAAACGCCCAGCAATATCCTAACTTTGTCCACTATCCTTAAAATGAAAATTATAAATCCTACAGACAAATATCTAGGTCTTCCTTCTTTTCGGGGGAGATCCAAGAAAGAGACCATCAACTTCATCCTCAGAGAATTCAACGTCTCTCTAACAATTGGAAACATAAACTGCTTTTTTTGGCAGGGAGGGAGATCCTCATTATGTGTGTCCTATCAGCAATTCCTATTTATGAAGACATGTATTTAATTATTTAAAGATGATCTGGCTTGGACAATCTCTGCCCTGTCGACTTGCATTTCTATGGCATCCCTCGTAAACGAGGTGGTATGGGACTCGAGCAGATTGGATTGATGAAACTCTTCTATATTCGAGAATCATGCTTGTGAGGATGTAATCTTCCAACACATTCATAGGGACACTCTGAAAGTATGGAAGCATGTTCCAATCAAGAAATTAGCTGGCGAGTGATTATACCGCATTAAAATTCTTTTTTTTTTCAGAGCGAAGATTTGAGATTGTATTCCAATTCCAAGAGTTACCTCTAGGATTCATCCGATGTACTTGACATTGTTGACGTGCTGGTCAGCGTCCATGTCACTCCATCTAGACTGCACAAAATTTATCCATGGCAAGGAGCAATGAGAACAATGAGAAAAGATTAGTTGTTGAACATATATAATATATTACTTTTAATGTCAATGAGCAGCTTTATTAACCTATTATGTGTCGTTAATCTTACTGCTAAATAAGATCGTATCCGATCTGCAGTTTCGTCTTTAAGCTTCTCGATTTTTTTAACGTTGATGCCATCCATCGCAATTGCAAGCCTATCCGAGTAGAAGGGAACCAGTTCATCTCTTACTTGTTCAGGAATTTTGGACAGCTTTCTCCTCTCCATCGTGGCAGTTCTGTCAGGACCAATCTCATAAGTCCTGATGATGAATGTCTGTCTGTAGACCAACCTACCATTCACAAACCTTCCAACCATTTCCTTGTGGAGATGCTTATCATTTGTCACCACCACGTACGGAGCCTCCACCACATCACGTTGACTTTTATCCCGTTGACCGCCGTCGTCTTCAAGCTTTTAGGACCTCCACCACTAGCTATCACACAAAACCCTCGATTCCTGGACATGTGTAACCCCGAGTTGGAACAAAATCCTGACTTGGGCACCAACAATTTCGCCATTCTTGTTGTTACTTTGAAGTTGCAAACATAAATTTATATAGGACAATAGTGTGAACGGTCACAAAATGGTAAACGGTGTAAAGAAAGATATTTTTTGAGGAATAATGACTTCATTCATAATTAAAATAGAGTTGATACATCATTCACTAGAGAAGTACTAATATCCGGGGGTAGTACAGACATATAATGAATAATATCAGGAGCCGAGATATAGCTCTTTGCCAGTTGGTGAGCAGGTCTGTTAGCCGTGCGTGGAGTGAAGCTGAACGCAACGTCGCCGACTTCCAGAGCAGCTACCATACAGTCTTCAAGGATGATCGCCAGATCACCTCTATCCAGTCTTCGGTCTTGTAATGCTTGGACCAACGGTAAGCAATCAGATTCCACAATCACCGAGCCAGTCATTAATTCCTTTGCCAAAGTCAGTCCCAAAAGAATACCATGCGCTTCTAGCAGGGTGGGATGTTGGATAGTCGGTACCTGTTGAACTGCCGCTCTAATAAATTCGCCTCGGTGGTTTCGAGCAATGGCACTGATTTGACCTCCTCCGTTTGCCTGTACTCCAGCATCAGTGTTGATCTTTAACATACCTTCTGGAGAGGAAACCCAGGTAGTAGGATGTCCCGTCTTCGCTACTGAGTTGCTCCCTTGATTTGCTAGGAAGTCTTCATAAAAACTGATTGCTTTAAGTAATTCCTTATCTTGATTCTGTAAATCCGGAGACCCAAAAATATGTGTGTTCCGAAACTTCCATAGTCCCCAGAAAGCTGCATTAAGTCTGTCACTCCGAACTTTGCCTTGGGTTTTGACAAATTCATTCTAGGCTTCACCGAAAGTAAGATCATTCCTGAGACATGTAGAGGACATTTGCCCATCGTCAGCTTACACGCAAATGTCATTACCGAAAAAATATATAGACATGAGTGGCGTTAAAGTACATGGTATAAGTGAAGTTTAGTTGTAGGAAGAAGAAGTCAATCAGTATCAAGTAAATTTTATTGAAAATCCATTGTACTAATGTATCAAATATTTTTCTGGGTAAATGATGTGTAAATATTAGATGTAGTTACTTGTATCTTACAAAATTCCAAACTTCAATGGAGGCAACATCATCAAATTACGCTAGATCCTGTCTGGGTAGGCAGCAGACGGGCCTCATCTTTAGCCCATTAATTGAAGTTGGTTTCTTTTTTTGTACTTCGTTTTGGGCTTTTCTTGTATGTCATTTATTACAGACGCCAAATGAAGTCCTAACTCTCAAATGAAAGTATTATTAAAAACGACCCGGAGATTATTCAGAATTAGGTCTGATTTTCGGATTAGCCGGTCATAAAAAATAATAGTGGAAGCATTATTCGGTCCGACCGAATATTGTTTAGTCTGATCAGATTTCATTTTTTACACTTAAAACAATCCAAAATTATGTCTGATTCGTTATCTATCGGACCGTCGGTTAAACCACGTTTTTTTACCTTGCAAATGAGACGACGAGTGTCGTAATTATTCTATTGACATTTCAAGAATCTCGAGTGCCACCGACCTGGTACCTTCACGTGAGCACTTGGCTTGTCCTTGGAAAGCGATTACTATGTCCGCCGTACAAAACAGGCCCCACCAAGTAAGCTTAATTAATCGACCGACCTCACAATAAAAAAAAGGGAAAATTACTCTCAGGCCCTTCGGGTTTGCGAAAATTCGTGTTTTAGCCCCCCTATTTTTTTTTATTATCATTCAACCCTTGAATCTTATCAAAAGTGTATAATTTAGCCCCTGTCACCGGAATCCGGCGATTTCTCCGGCGAAATGGCACCTAAGATTACTAAAATACCCTTTTCCTTTAAAAAGTAAAACAATAAATTGAAACATAATAATAATTCGTATTGAGCTGAAATTTTTCATGACGTATCCTAAAAATATACATGATTTACGTAAAATATTTCAGAAATTTTGGAGATACATAAGTATTTTTTTTATTTTCCAACGTGCCAAAATATTGTAAAATCATATAAAATAGAAAAATTGTTTAATTGGACTGAAACTTGTCCCATGTGTTCTTAAGCATATTTAGTAAATTTAGGACCTAAAACTTGTTCTATGTGTCCTTTAGCATCTTTACTAAAGACTCCATCTTTAGTAAAAAAATAAATTAAAACTCTATATTTTTGGTATCCGCAGACTTTTTCAAACTTGGCTCATGAGAATCCAGACTTTTTGATTCATAAATTCATTAAATATTCTAAAAGACACATGGGACAAGTTTTAGCCCAATTAAACAAATTTTCTATTTTACATGATTTTACAAGATTTTGGCACGTTGGAAAATAAAAAAAATACTTTTGTACCTCAAAAATTTCTGCAATATTTTACATAAATCATGTATATTTTTAGGATGTATCATGAAAAATTTCAGCTCAATACGAATTACGATTGTGTTTCAATTTATTTTTTTACTTTTTAAAGGAAAAGGGTATTTTAGTAATCTTAGGTGCCATTTCGCCGGAGAAATCGCCGGATTCCGGCGACAGGGGCTAAATTATACACTTTTGATAAGATTCAAGGGTTGAATGATAATAAAAAAAAATAGGGGGGCTAAAACACGAATTTTTGCAAACCCGAGGGGCCTGAGGGTAATTTTCCCTAAAAAAAAACCCGTTACTAATAACCGAGCGTTTCAAAAAAAAAAAAAATAACCGGGCGTTTCTGCGCTGAATCGATAGGCACGTGACCGGGGATTTTGTTTTTTTTTTAATCCTATTCTAAACCTATTTTATTACAATGCCAGAGATCACAACTTGGACTTCATAAACCTCTCACCACCGTTATGTCGCTGGACTAAAGGTCACTCGACACTGGGAATTTTGTTTTCAATACACTTGCTGGTGCAAATACATTATAACATATAATTCTTGGTACGCCTCGAAATCACTTTTTTCAAATATAAAACTGACACTATTATGAAATCTTAAAATTGGAGAAGTAATTGGTTTTGTCCAAGATATTTTGGGATTCATGTATTTTCCTCGGTAGCTTGTTTTTGCTTTTCATCCTCTATCATTTTGTGTAATAGGAAGTTCCTCTGATTTTATGATTTTTTCTATTATACTATTTTTCTCAAAGAACATGGATAATAATTTTCATTCGACCCTACCAGATGATGCCTACTGGTTGGTATGGAGAAGACTTGGAATCCGCATAATTTGTGAGAATTTTTGTGGTGGCAACTGAATAACTACTTTTTTGTACTACCCAATTAAAGTTAAATATAATCAGTTATATTTTAACTAAACTTGGTTGAGCCAAATATTATTTAGACTAATAATAATGGAACTGTGGGTTTCAAACCATAACAATATGTAAACTCGCACATTAGCATATACCTTCTTTAACTTGTATCATGAAAATTGCATCAAACTTAACGATTAAAAAAAATTAATAAAAAAGTACAATTTTTTTGAAAGGAAACAAGCCAACTTTAAGCCCTAGTGATATCTTTGAATTTGTTATTCTTAAAAAAATATATCCTGGAATTGCCAATCTGGACGGTGCTAAATCACTACCGACATGCCGAAAGGAGATCCGATGTTGGCTCACATCTTGCCACGTGTCCCGTCCCTCGCCTTCCTGTATAAGTACCTCTTTCCCCAATCAATGGCCACTTGCCTCTCATTACTTCCAAAACCTAAAATAAAAAGTATCGTTTTCCACCAACTACAAAACCCTTAAAACCATTAAGTCTCTTTGTTTGAGTAAATTATTATCTAATTATGAGTAATTTCTGGACTTTTCTGACTCATGTTCACACAGTTGCAGGGTAACTCTTCTCAACATTCCTCGAAAATTTCCTTTGCTACTAATTTCATTCCCTTTTGCCTCTAATATTTAATTATCATTTTTTTCATGTTTGATTCTTGTGCAGGCCTGTCCTGATGTTGTTGTACCCCTTGTAATAACCCAAACCCGCCATTTAATTTTTCTATTTTCTTGTGCTTAAATGAATTATCTTCCACTTCATTAAGCTAATCTTTGTAACTCATATTACCCTGGTTGTTGTGTTATCCTTTAGATACGCTTCAGTGATTGCCATGGAGAGCCCTTCGAAAAAGGACGACGACCAGTGGCTTGCTTATTGGATTCTCTACTCTTTTCTAACTCTGTCTGAGATGGTACTCGCCTCTCTCTTGGAATGGTGAGGATTACTCGAATTTATATGATTAATATTATATCAAAATGGATTGATCTCATAGTGTGTTATTAAACGCTGAACTTTTCATTTCATGCATTTTGATAAAGTTAATGTACGTGCAAATTTTGACCCGATGACTTTACTTATTAATTTTGGTAGGGTGCCTATTTGGTACACGGCGAAGCTGGTGCTGGTGGCGTGGCTGGTGCTGCCTCCATTCCGAGGGGCAGCTTTTATATATGAGAGGTTCGTGAGAGCTCACATTAGAGGTTACATTGGGAAGGTCGGAAATAATGGCAAGGCCAAGAATAAGTTTGCCGACTTCATCATTCCCAATAAAGTAAGTTTATAGTGCCTCTCCCACCATTTGCATTTTGAAATACTTTAATGTGGTTTCAGTTCTCTCACCAACCTCAAGTATAATTAAGTTTTTTTCTTTCTGTTTTTTAGAATTTTGATTTGTACATAAAAAATTGTTCAAATAATGATGGCATATCATTATTTATGAAATCCATTACACATCATACGTAATTCTAAAAATGAATTCAAAATCCAAAATGTATTATTTGTAAAATTTCATATAATGATGCCTTCTAGAGAATTTTGTTCAAAGTGAAATTTTACCCAATTTGTAAAAAATTGTTTGAACAAAGATCTGGCCGAATCACATTATATTAGAATAATTTTTCATAGGATGCTTTTTCACATTTTCCAAATCTAATTTCCGGATAATTTACTGACGTTGTGTGTCTTTGTGACATGTAATTTCGGCGTGCAGGGGGAGCACGAGGCATCTTCTTAAAGATGGAAAAATACAAAGGGCCATACTATGCATATTTCCGGCGTCTTTCTATATCAATTAGAAGTCTCTCTGTCTCTCTAATTTGGTCTGTTGAGTTGTTAAAATTCTGTCGTCCCTTTTTTAGACGCAAATGTACAAGTTGTTTGCCTTCTTCTTGTTAATTGAGAGCTGCTAACGTCAACCCTACGCTTGATGTTGAGATTTCGGTAACATTTGCTATTGTGTCTGCTACTACCTTTCGGCTTCTGGAGAAAAAAATGTCCGTACATTCACTCGTTCCGTGCATATAGTAATTGAACGGCAGAAATTGTATGCAATTTTGCACACTGATTTCTTATTCAAAATGAGTTGAAAAAATGGAGTAATTATGTGTTGCGTGAAATGATGATTCAAAAAGTATTTTAATGAACATATATAATTTGTGTAATTAATGTGAGAGATGTTACAAAATTGTAACAATCTACATTAAATTTTAAATTAAAAATGAATGTTACAAAATTGTAACAATCTACATTAAATTTCAAATTAAAAATGAACATTTATTTAAAAAAATCATTCATTGTTTTAAAATTTAGTGACATCCATTAATTATTTCTAAATTTATTGTAACCTGCATAACCCATTTTTATTTTTCCCTTTGGAGTGTCATGGATTCAGAAATAAATAATGAAGGTTACTAAATTTTAAAACAATGAATAATTTTTTTAAATAAATATTATTTTTAATTTGAAGTTTAATGTAGATTATTACAATTTTATAATATCTCATATTAATCACACAAATTATTTATGCTCATTAAAATACTCTTTGAATTATTATTTTACTCACACAAAATTACTTCCTTTTATCAATAATTATGGCTCAAAAAATGATCATAAGATAATCACATATCTATGCTGTGAAATGCAACTAGATATGTATATCTTAGTACGTAAAATTTGATTACTCTTTTTAATTATTCTCTACTAATAGTGTAACGTTTGGAAGATGGTTCTTAAGTCCCTTTTCTTATAATATTAACGGGCTTGGGCCCGATCCATCTGGACTCCAGACTCGTGGACAAAGCGCAAGCGATTTGGGCTCGTTTGCCCCTTTTTACCGTGGTTATTTTAAACAGGGTTTTAAAAAACGAGCCGGAGGTTGACTCGGAATTAAGTCCGACCTCTGAGTCAACCGGTCTGATCGACCCAATTACTATTCAAACCAGATTTTTTTTCTTCTTTTAATTAATTTTTTGAAATATAGATAGGTATATAAATAAATGATCTATAAATTTTATAAAAAATATATAAAAATATCAAATATCTGGTCGAACTGTCCGGCCTAACCAGATTTTTTAGACAAACCATCCGGTCAGGCGGAAAATTGGACAGTTCGCCCAAACAATGGTTTATTGACCAAAAATGGACTGTCCTTGGGTGCGATTCGCAGTCTGACCAGCCCGACCGCTAGTCGGACTGCATTTTAAAAAAACAATGATTCTAAAGGCATCTTTAAAGGGTGCTTTCCGCGTTTCGCCGAAAAGGAAGGGAAAGTGCCAACGATTGAGAAAAAAATAAGAGAGAGAGTTCCCAAAACAAGCCCACTTCACGTTGAATATTTAGTAGTGACATCTGAGTGTATGTCCATCATCAAGTTGTTGGAATTCGGATCGAATTGTAAAGTCCACTTTGATAAAGTCACGCATAATTTTTCTCTGGTTTTAAGATAATTTACAGTGACAGATTTTCTTCTAATTGACATTTCACTTATATTTCTTTAACTTTTTGGACAAAAATATCCCTAAATATAATCAGAAAAAAATACTTCTTAAAACCAAATCATTAACAAGGATGAAAAGTCTGATCACGTTCACTAGTAATATATTTTTTCCTGATTTGTTTTTCAATTTTTAATTTGATTATACTTGAGGAAATTTTCCTATAAAAAAAATTGTTCAAATGGTGAGGTGAATTTTTTTTTATTCGGCTGGACTTTTTTATTTGTAGTGTTGTGCAAGTCGAAAAATAATAAAGTACTGAAATTGAAACATAATATTCTTTTTAATCTCTTGTGGGGTTCCAATTCAAATTCGACTGTCAACGTAAAACCTAATTTTTCACTATACTGGACTAATTTTTTATATATCTTAAATGTATAAGGTTGATCGGTAAGTTAGGCGCAAATAGTAAGATATTGGATTCTATTTAAAATAATCAATTCAAACATTTATAATAAAACATAACTGTAAAAGTCACCAACAAATATGATACAATAACGTCCAATTCTACATATCATCATTAAAAAGTGTGTAATTTATTGTCATGGCTTCAGTCTCGAAAGCTCGGCCTAAATCACCTTGCACATATATCAACAACGTCGAGAATCGAAATTGTTATCCTAAACGGAGAGAAAGGTTAAAAGAGAGAACAAGAAAGAAAAAAAATTAGAATCATATGGACTTCAAAAATTAAAGAACTATTAAAAAATAATTCATGTTATCACATTAAAGAAATGTTATTGTAAGTAAAATGAAAAATGTACATATCAGTGATCATTTGCTTTCAAAAACCACGAAAAAAAAAATAAAAAAAAGTTGATACTGACCATATCACATAAAAGAAATATTAGACTCAGAAAAAAAATAAAAAAAAATGAAAATATACATATTAAGATTTTTTTTTAAAAATTCAACAATCATAAGATCAAAATAAAAAAAAAAATCACTTAAACTCATACTACATAAAAAAAATGTCATTCTCATAAAATACGTGTTATTATCTCATAAAAAAATATTAATAACCTATAATAAAAACATCAGTATTGCATGAAATTCTAATTCAGATTCCGTATTGTAAGACATCTTTTGTACAATCCATGCACAATGTAAATACCATCGAGATATCAGTCTCAGGAACTACGTGTCATGTCCATTCCATGCAATAACGCCAACCCCTCTCTGTCTCTTGCATGTTTCACTCTTGCCCTTTATCAACAAGCATCAAAGTTTTATCCACTCTCTCTCTCTCTCTCTCTCTCTCTCTCTCTCTGTAGTTGTTCAAGTTCGAAAAGCAATCATGTATATTGATAAAGTGCACAAGCTGCTCAACTTGGTGGCTCCTCCCTTCACTTTCTTCTCGCTCTTGTTCCTCCTGCCACCTTACCTCTTCCTAAGGGCCTTCCTCTACGTGCTCTATTCTTTCTTCTCTGAGAATGTTGCCGGTAAGGTCGTCCTCATCACCGGAGCTTCATCCGGTATCGGAGAGGTATCCTTTTTTGTTCTTTTCAATAGACTACACTATGTAATTCTCCATTTCTGCTAATAAAATTGATATTAGGAGTAGTAGTTCATTGGTATTTTTTGGGGGAGATTTCTCTGTCAGAATTTATCTATTTAACTCAAAACCGTAAGGCAATGAGTTGGCCGATCTTCACCCACAGCTTAATATGTGGGATTCTCTCCGAAAATCTGTTCACTAAATGTTAAAGTTGATTAAATGGACTTTCGAATACGACGAGGCGCGCATTAAAGAAGGTTTTGACATGTAGTTTATGTGTTTCTGTAGCATTTGGCTTATGAGTATGCGAGGAGAGGAGCTTGCTTGGTACTTGTAGCTCGAAGGGAGCAACGCCTTAGAGATGTCGTAGAGATGGCCCGCTACATGGGTTCCCCTGATGTTCTCATGATTCTCGGAGACGTTCAGAGGGTGGACGATTGCAAGCGGATGGTAGAGCAGACGATCGATCATTTTGGGAGATGTACTTTAAATCCGAAATCGATGCATATATGCTAATTTCTTCGTATTTGAAGTCTTGCGAATGCGTAGTGTTTAATCATGTATATTTGGCCACAATGTGCTTGTTTCTTGCAGTGGATCATCTAGTCAATAATGCTGGAATCACTGCCGTGTGCATGTTCGAAGAAGCAACCGATATAACAACTTTCAGAACTGTAATGGTAGGTCCACGATGAACCTTCAGTTATCTTCCCAAATTCTCCGAATTCCATGAAGCATCTGCTAAAATGAATCGAGTTTTCCTTTGATGCAGGATACGAACTTCTGGGGTGCAGCTTATGTCACGAGGTTTGCCATTCCGTATCTTCGGGATACAGCAGGGAAGATCATAGCGATGTCCTCCTCTGCTTACTGGTTGCCAGCCCCTAGAATGAGTATATACAATGTAGTGATCGTATCTATGCGAATACTAATCCTCCAGTGTTCCTTCTTAGTTATTTGTATGCAAATTTTGGCTCACAGGCAAGCAAAGCAGCATTGCTACAATTCTTTGAGACGTTGAGGATCGAGTTGGGCTCTGATATTCACATACTGGTAGTGACCCCGGGATTCATCGAGTCCGAAGTGACACAGGGCAAGTTCTTGACAAGGGATGGCAGAATGCATGTGGATCCAGACCTCCGGGATGTAAGTTTATCAAGACCGTAATGTAGGAACTTATAGGATCTTCGACACTTATAGAAGGTCAAACTCACTTGCAACGATGTGCGTGTCGTCGTATTTTCGCACCACTTTCCTCGCGTTTCGAAACTAACTAGTACATGTCAATCTTGCTTATAATTGAAGAGATCGATCTCTGAATGTGATTCTTGGTTAGGTCCTAGTAAGCGCTGTTCCAGTTGGTTCGGTGATCGGGTGCGCGAAGGCGATTGTGAACAGCGCTTGCAGGGGAGACAAGTACCTGACGCAGCCGTCCTGGTTCACGCTGACTTGGTTATGGAAGATCTTCTTCCCTGATTTGCTCGAGTGGAGCTACCGGATGTTCTATCTCGCGGGGCACGGCGAGCCGGCGACCGAAGCACCAAGCAAGAAGATCGTAGATGCTATAGGAGCCCAGAAGTTCTTGTATCCCGAAACCATCCAGTATCCTGCCCTCAAAGCAGAATGAGAAGATCAATTAAGTTCGAGTTAAAACATGTCCCGGAATATTGTTCTTGCTGGTTTCTTGTCTTGTAAAAATTGTTAGATTTTATTTGTATCTGGGTGCAGAACTCCAATAATGTCCCAATCTCTCCTTTATTTCCATGTTGACATAAAAATATTTGGGCAAATTACTCTCAGGTCCCTGGTTTTTACCAAAATTTCTTATTGGGTCTCTCCTGTTACATAAATGATTAATCTGTCCTGTTTTATTCAAAAGTGTTTGTCTCGGGTCTTCACCGATCAAATTGGACTTTTTTTTTAATTTTTTGTCATGCGAAATGACTATTTTACCTTTCACAAAACGACAAAAATATGATGAAATTTGTCGTTTTGTGAAGGGTAAAATAGTCATTTTGCATGACAAAAAATTTAAAAAAAATCTGATTTGGTCGGTGGAGACTCGAGACAAACATTTTTAATAAAACAGGGACTTAATACTCATTTATGACAAAGGAAGGATCTAATAGAAGAATAATGTAAAGACCACGGACTTGAGGATAATTTCCCAAAATATTTCAATGTTTTGCTTTGCTAGCTTGTTCTTTTGGATTTGAGATTTTTTTTGGTTTCGAAAATGGGCTTCCATTTGGAAAAAAATACTCAGAATTGGCGGGACATAGCATGTCGATCTAATAAGATGGGCCATTATTAGGAATGGTGTAGAAAAAAAAGAATCTTGATCGACAGAAAATATACCAAATAACAAATTGCAATTACAAATTCTCCATCGATCCCAAACTCTTCTTATTATTGAAAATGGAGGATGACCAAAGCTGACATCCAGAATGTGTCGTTTAACAACAAAGCAGCTACGTACGTGTTTTATACTGCGCATGCAGAACTTGTACGTGTCCATCAACATAGGAATCATCTCTCAGATGGGCTGGAAACCTCTCTCTACATGTTTAGTTTGGATAAGATTTAATCTACCAATTGTTCCAATTTCCTTCATCAGAGAGAAACCAATGGATTTGATCAACACCTTCCTGAATATTGCAGTGCCCCCTATAGCTCTCATAGCTATCCCGTTCATCTTACCACCCTATCTCTTCCTTCAGTACATCTTCTCGATTTGGAGGTCAGTGTCCAGTGAAGACGTGGCAGGAAAAGTTGTGCTCATAACCGGAGCTTCTTCTGGAATCGGTGAGGTTGGTATACCAAGTTGTTTAGTTGTCTCGAGTTTAAGATCTTTGTTTTTTTGGTTGTTTGTTTTCTCATCATATCTAAGGCTATTTGTTTTTGGACTGTCTGGGTTTTGAAGCATTTGGCTTACGAATATGCGACAAGAGGCGCACGCTTAGCTCTTGTTGCCAGGAGAGAGTACCGCCTCCAGCTTGTCGCCGCTACAGCGGAACTAATTGGCTCGCCAGACGCTATTATCATCCGCGGAGATGTATCCAAGGCTGAAGATTGCAGACGGTGTATTGATGCAACTATCGAGCACTTTGGTCGATGTAAGTGGCAACCACAACATGAACTATCTGAATTAGCTAAAACACTCTGGAATTGTCATTTTTGGGTAGGCTAGAGGTACAAGAAGCGTAGCTAATACCTCTGTTTATCACTTGCTATTAGTGGACCATTTGGTGGCCAATGCTGGGGTTTCTCCTGTGAGCATGTTCGAACAGGTTCCCAACGTCACCAACTACAGACCTACTATGGTAATAAATCAATCTGAACTTCAATTTTTTTCTATGAGTTTGCTTTCACAACCAAACAAGGACAGGCAATGAGAAGTTTGTTCATACTCGTCATGCAGGATATAAACTTCTGGGGATCGGTATACTGCAGTTACTATGCAATTCCTTACTTAAAAAGGAGTCGCGGGAAGATAGTAGCCATTGCTTCATGTGCTGCATGGTTACCTGCTCCAAGAATGAGCTTTTACAATGTATTAGCCGTCCTCTCTTCTTTGCTTTTCGTATGCTTACAAGGTTCAATCTAAGTTACGATCTTTGTTGGCTTTAGGCATCGAAAGCAGCACTGGTCTCAATGTATGAGACACTGAGGGTAGAGCTAGGATCTGAGATTGGCATAACCATTGTGACACCTGGACTTGTCGAGTCAGAGATGACTGGAGGGAAGTTTCTGAACCAGCAGGGGCTTCTGAAAGTTGATCCAGAGATGAGAGACGTAAGATCCTTTGCCAACCACATTTCTTTAATTTGTTCTCTAGGTCTCTTTTGCAAATCACTTCTCACTTGTCAGGTTCAAGTAAGTGTAATGCCACTAGAGTCTTCATCTGAGTGTGCCAAGGCAATAGTGACTGCGGCCTGCCGCGGAGACAAGTACAAGACAGAACCAGCTTGGTACCAGTCAGTATTCTATTGGATGGTGTTGACGCCTGAAATAATAGAGTGGAGCAACCGCATCTTCCTGATGCCCAGACGCGGACACCCGGAAGGAGATACTCTTAGCAAGAAGGTTATTGACATTGCACGTCAAGTAAAACAACTGTTGACCCCGAGCGTAAACGGAGCCGAATTTCCTGAACTAGTATCCACTCTGGACAATGGAGGCCTCCTGCACCAGCCATATTAGTAAGTTTATATTAGAACATGTTGATAACGTTTGTAAATCATGGACCAACCGGAATGTCTGATTTGGATGAACCATTTCCTTCATTCAGAAAATAGGGTTCTAACAAGGCACGTCCTGGAAACAAATGCTACGGTTTCAGAGCATGCAGAATAGCAACGAAGCAGCTTAGGGACATGTTTTTTTTGGTCTAGAGCTTTCTCTGATCCGGTCTCATAGATACATATTTTATTTTAAGCTAACCTCTTCTTCGTTCAGTACTTCCGTCTTCCCACGTATTCCTCAACTTCTACCCTTAATAAAAGCCCTTGGCTGACAACAACAAAGTTTTCGGTCGAAATGTTACCCCTAATCAGCGCCCTGTTATCCGCATGACCTCTGAACCCGCAGATGCAAACAGCTTTCGTCTGCTGTGCACTTCAAATACTGCGATTTGAATACTGCAAAATAATTCAAGAGGCAGCTTTGATCATCGTTAGTCGACGAAACTAGGGAGTCGTATTAGATTTCCTGTATAAACCATTGCCGGTGGTTGCCATCATGGTGACAAGTCAATTGGACTTGAATGTGGACGAACTGGTCTCTGCGCTGCAAGGTGCGATCTCAATCTCCGCATGAGCAACCATGCATCTGAACCAGGACATCCTTCATTCATCTCCAGAGCAACTGGCACGGCTGATGTTCGATTAAACTCTACCAGCATCGTACCCTGGGCCATGATTTTAAGAGCGAAGTGACACCACCAAAGAAGATAGAACCACGGAACAATCCATCATCGCAGTTAAAGCTGAAAAAAGTACCTCAAAATTTACCAAGAATGTTTGAGCCTGCGTCATCCTTTCTCTCATGTCACTCACTGTTTTCTCATCGGAAGAAGAAACTTTAGAGGTTACTTCTTCGGGTGTGTGACCTATCAATTCACGAACTACCTGAGGAGTACAACATGTGGTTAAGTTGTTTCTAAGTTGGAAAAAGTAGGCTGTTTCATCACAAAACACACCTTATCATCTACCAGAATCTCTGATAAACACACCTTATGATCTACCAGAATCTCTGATATAAGGCTGCCGTCGTCGACATATACCCGAAGCTCGTATGTCGTTCTATTCCGATACTGGAAACCTTTCACTCCCGTCAAAAAACACTGCAGAGTAGTCAACACAATTGACGATCAGACTTGAAGATGGCCAACATACCAAATTCACATAAAAATCCTCCAAATATAATGTCACGTTGAACTTGAAGAAGGCATGCGTCCTGTCATTTTTAACAAATTCAGTGACAAAAGAAAAACTATCATCACTATGGGTTACTAGTCATCTGATGAGCATAGTAGACTGAGGTAAAGAAAAAACTAGAAATATAAAACATAATCTATGCATGGATCAGCATCTGGATACACACCTTAATCTTTCCTCGAACAGAAGATGCTTCCTCCTTCATTATAGCCCACTTGGCAGAAAGAGTAGCCAAATACGAAAAAGGGATTTCCTGGTCTACAGACAACATCGGAGAATGTCCGACATCATCAAACATATGGGTGTCACCTTGCGTTGTGGCACTGGAATCATGGGTAGACACTTCGTCTTCTCTGATAACGAGACCAGTATCCCTGTGCATGTCAACATCCAAAGCAGCACCTGATGGATTGGCCGCAGCACTTTCCCTGCTTGGAACGACAAACACTTCTGGAGTACTTAACCTTATACCAGAGCCAGGTGTGCCCAAATTAGCACCTGCAGAAACATGAACAACGATGTGGGAAAAAATGATCAACTGCTTGAGTTTTCACATGCACATGCGTTTAGTACTTGGTTTCAAAAATGAACATCGGCATTCAACTTATTACATTATCAGCAAAAAAAACACAGCAAGTGGCATTAATTTTACAGCATAAAAAGTGCCAACTAAACAATTTTAAAATCGGGTGAGATACAACTATGCACATCTAGTTTCTCTACCTGCAGGAGATCCACAAGTTTTTGACACAGGTCAAATCTTAGAAACCCTATAATACTACTCTCTCAAGATAAATTTAATAAAACGGAATTACTATCAAATGTAAAGCATCTATAATATTGATGTCTTGATTTCAAAGATTTAAGGCGATTTCGTTAACATTGTTGATACTCAACTGAAGGAGATAAAGGAAGATGACAAAGCAAGAGAACCTTCTCCACTTGCAGAAAGAGGAACAGGAACCACATACTCTGATGCAGCCCTATCAGCATGTCCAAACACATCCATAGAACTTAGGTTGTGCTGAAGACCAGCAACAGAACTGCTTGTCCATCCGTGAGGTCTTGCCGACTCAGTAGTCTGCCTAGGAACAGAGCTACTTGTAGGCTCAGATGTATTGAAGGAGTTGCTTCCATTTGCTGAAACCGTATCCCTGTTTTGGGGCCACGCAGCATCAGTTGCTCTTGATGCTAAAGAAGGAACATCTCCTGTCCTTGATCTGTTGGGACAAGGTTCCAAGTGAAATCAACCAGATATAGGTAACTGATTATGCAGCTACCACGGTATAGACTCAATAAGGGACGACGAATGACGGCGAGATGAGGTGGAATATCTATACTCCAAATATCTTTAAGCTGCTCAACCTTTTATTTTAAACAATGTGGTAAGGCATAATATAATTACAGAACTTTGCACTGACAATATGATACGTTTAAGTCCAAAACAGCCATGCGGAGGCTCCCACATCATGATACCTTCAATTTTCCATTATCTTTGCGCTCAAGTTTAAGTTGGATTCAGTTGTAGTATATTTCTATTTATGCAATGTATTCCACTTAACAATAAAATGACAGCATAAATTTGAGAGAAATGATATTTCCTTTACTTTTCTTCTTATGCTTCCAATCTCAAGAATATAGGAGCTAGCAACTGTGTAAACTTGACAAGAAAAGAGCAAAATATTGTTGAATGGAAACCCAGAATAACAGGCTGATGTATAGCAAACCAACCTTCTTCCCCTTGGAGGTTTGTTTACTTCATTAACAAGACGTTGGCGGGCAGCATCCAATTCCTCCACCATTCCCCCGAGAACTTCTAATGCCTCGGGAACCAACATTAGGAGCCCATGTCGTACATGCACGTTACATATGACAACCTACAAGATTTATGACGCCACTACATCACCGAATTTCGCAATCAAACTTTCCGATTTGGCATTTTGGTATACATACATACATATATATATATATATATATATATATATATAAATATATATATATATATATATATGTACAACAAGGTTCAGGACAATTTCTAAACACCAAATAAGTCGAGTATAAAAACAGCAACAATTTCTAAAGCGTCATCTTCCAAACTCCGCAGGAAATTTCAATTCAAATGATAAATTAACAACTGAAACATCTTCCTGATCGATGTCCATTCCGAATTACAAAAAAATACCGATCAGAGAGATGGAGAGAAAACCTTAAAGCCAGCAGGAGCAAAGACCTTCAGATCTTTGATAGGCCTGTATTCCATTCCGAAAACACGCTGAACCCCATCCGTCATGGACAACTTGAGGCACCTCTTCTGCCCGGCAGCCACTTCTTGGTATCTTCCCTTTAGAGGACAGCTAATGTTAACAACCTCATCAACCTGAAATCCAACATACAATCTCAATCATCCACTTCACTGAAATGCTATGCCTATACGTTCCATGTCATTCCTGGACTGATGTCTCCGAACCACGGTACTGAACTGAAAAGGCATAAGACTACAAGGTAGTAAAGTGAAATTTCCCCCACGGAATTGTTTACCTGCAAAACAAAGGGGCCAGGTAGATCAACGAGGTGCAATGAGTGGACATTGGGGGGAAGAACACCGGCGCCGTAGTAATTCATATCGGAGACCAGGAATCTCTCGAAACAGAGCTTAGCCATGGCCGGGACATCGCCGGCCCCCGCGGGACACGCGTCAAGCCACTCTCTCCGCAGCCTGAGCCCCATCTTCGACAGGAACTCCCCGACCGGGCAACCATCGTAGGACGCTCCCGGAGGAGGCGGGGGAGGAGACGTGGTGGGAGGGGAGAGGTCCTCGGAGACGTCGATAAACTCCTCGTCGGATGACAAGGCGACGGGGCTAGGGTTAGGGTTTTGGAGGGGATGGGTGTGGTGGTTAGGGTTTTGAAGGTGCGGTTCGTCGTCGTTTTGGTCGTCATCGGAGCATGAGTTGAGGACTAGGCGCCGTCTACCCATTTCTTTTTCCTTTTTCTTTTCTGGTCTTTTTCGTGTCGAAAGGCGGTTTTTCGAAGAGAGTGGTTTTTTGGGGTTTTAAACTTAAATATTGGGACGTTTCCTTTTCTTCCCTCCAATATTTGTTCTTTGATTCTCTCTTTTTTTGGGTTTCTGGAGGGAACCCGATGAAGTTGGGCTTGGGCTTGGTCTTGGGCCTGGGTTTAGGCCTAAACCTTGGACTTGATAATTACTAAATTGATTAATTTATGCGGTTTGGTTTTTGTCTTGTAACGAAAACTTTACGTATGAGAACATGTTGGCTATGTATTGTATGGTTGGTTTTTTTATATTACATATTGAGCACGAGCAAGAAAATGACGACAACGTTGAAGAAGTCGATGCCATACCTTCTCTGCCATCTATTGGAAATGCGCCTACGTCTTTACGAGTCCGGTCAAGAAAAAGAGCAAGAGAATTAGAGAAATGTCAGGAGGTCGGGATTCAATTGGCGCAAATCCTGGTTTTATTGATCTATTTCGTGGATTTAAAGGAGAAATGAGGTTAGCATTCGTCAGGAGACTGCTTAGTTCTTAAAGTACTCTATTTGATGCAGCAACCACAAATCATCGATTCTGCAAAATGGCTGAATTTGCTACTGCAATCTAGTGCGGCGAATTTATCGAATTCTGCTTGCTTGTTCTTACAGACATATTTGGTCGATACTTGTTACTGGTGAACATGAGATTATCACATTGTTAGTTAATTATATCAAGGGAATCTCATAGCATTTAGTTAAGGAGGTTCCAAGTCTTCATTTTTTTTTTGGATTGTACCTGCGTTCTACGAACCATCTTCATTCGCAAACAAATTGAATGTCTTTCGAGCGTCTACAGGAGCATGACTACGATCTCCATTTAGATGAGCCTGCACTAATTAACTGTTGAAGGACATAGATCCGATCCTCGGCCAAAGACTCCTTCAGTTCCACCAGTTCGGCACGTTCCTTCTCCATTATCAGTTCCAACTCACCAAAGTCCTTGATCTTGCTGTTCAGTTTCTGCAACTAATATTGCGAGACGCGAAAAAAGATCAGGAACGCAACCAGGGACAGTAAGTTTGTCGTCGTGGAATATATGGACAGACACATGAAGATGCTTGAAATGGGTACCTGTGTCTCTAATAGGGTTGCCATCAAAGTTTCAATTTCACGATCCTCCTGGGCAGCCAGGACCCTAGCATGAGCAGCAGATGCCCCAAGAGTCGTTGCCACTGCAGCCCTAAGTTGCAAACTTAGAGGAATGCCATTTTGCGGAACAGATGTCTCCTGGCTACCTGAAATTCGAGAAATTTCTATCACGTAGACAACAACCAAAATGATACAAAATTGATCAGGCAGTAGAAAACTTGGACACGAAGAAAACTTGGACACGAAGAAAACTTGGGCCAAATGTAACCCATTTGATCAGGCAGTAGATGGGACCACAGCTTATGAGTATTAGCCATTCGGTTGGGTAGAACTTAAAATTTACCTGGATCATCATCCTTCCCCTCAGTCTTTGAGTCATCATCATCTTCATTAGGTCTAATCATGAGAACAAACACAAAACATCAAGCAACAATGAAGTAAAGAAGCACCTAAGCAGATCAAGGATCATCGCATAAGACCTCTCGGGACCAGTATGGGGACTGGGGGATGGAGACAACTTAGTGAGAAAATCCTCAACGTCGAATACCTCCCTTGGACACAAAATCTCGTCGCATATGGCTCCAACAGCAGCATTAGCTGCTGCAGATGTGATATCTGACCCAACAACTGTTTTTATGCGAGAAACCTAATAGGAATAAACAATAAACAAAAGAAAAATTGATTTATTCAGAATGACAGAGTAATTGTCATGAACGATGGAGACATAAAGCTATCTGCTAGGCTTTCCAGATTCTCATAATAGTTCACTTCAAGGAATCTTCTATTGCAAAAGAACCACCATAAGTTTTTTTGAAATGCATGAGTTCACTCAAGCCGTGCATGACATTTTTAATCCGTAAGCCACTGTTCACATAGTTGCATAGCAAGTTAGCAACTACAATTACAAGACCCAAGTTGCAAGAAAATGGAAAGTGAAGGCTCCACCTATTACTAAGGATGTGAGCAAAGGAACATCGTTCTCTGACCAGACAATAATATCGTTTTCGCCAAGGCATAACCCTTTTTATGAACAATAAACTAAGATTCGAAGTCCCAACATTTTTAATTTCACATGAAACCAGCAGGTAGCCTAGCTAGTAGCAAGTAGGAGTTCAACAGAGGACTACCTGGTCCATGAGAGAACTGCTAGCATCAAAAAGAGAACTGGCTCGTTGTCTCTTCAAAGGCGGACCTTCATCTGCGCCACCAAAATCTCTATTTTGCTCTTCCCCGTGGTTCTCATATCCATCAACTTTTAGATCCAGACTCTCAGACAAAGGCAACACACCCTCTCCCAGTCCACCAGAAGAACCACCACTGTCTCTCCCAGGAGCTGAACCCGGGAAAAGATCCCCAAATGGCAACTCAATAAGCTTTGCAATGCAATCGTCTTTGGACTTCGTCGGAACATCCTTGGCAACGAGTTCCCAATCATCCCCGTGCCTCAAAACCGACTCCAACAGAAGCAGAGACTCCTCGTCACTCCAAGACCCGCCTCCTCCGCGCACAACAACCCCTTTCTTGAAATCCTCCTTCACCCTACCCTCCCCGAAACTCCCCTTCTCCAAGCACTCCTCGCAAATTACAAAATCTCCCTGCAACAACAACATAAATCGCCAAATTCATATTCACCACCCTAAAACCCTAAACCCTAGAAAAACCGAAACACCGCAACGAGAGGGATAAAAACGATAGGGACAATTCAAATTTACCTTAGTATACTCGAAACGCACCGGACCAGATCCCCCGCCGCAACTCCCGCAAGCAGGAACCCTAACATCCTCGAAAACATCGGTGTAAGAAGCCAAAGGCGCGTGCTCCAGCTTTCTTCCGCCAGCAGAGCCACTCCCTGCGGTGGGGCCCTCGACACCGGAGATCCTGACCCCACCGGGGGGCCCACACTCAACCCTAACACGCTCCTCCTCCTCCTCCTCCTCGTGCTCAGCCGGGTGGCGACGCGGGGATGGGAGGGGGAAGTTGATGAGGCCGTGGCGGTCGAGGAAGCGGAAGACCTTGAGGAGGAGGGAGACGTCGCCGACGAGGGATCCGCGGGCGTGGGAGAAGGAGAGGCGGCGGGTTGGGTCCTCGCGGAACTTGTTGATGAAGAAGTCTCTGTACTCCTTGTAGATTTTGGGGGTACGGGTGTGGGACCCACCCTCGAAGAACTCCTTGAGCTCCGTCCTCTCCTTCTCGTGGATGTCCTCCCACTTGAACCAGCTCGACGTCACCGGTATCGTGTACAGGTCCACTTCCCCCTGCCGGGTCGGCTCCGCCTCACCCGCCGCGCCGCTCCTTTGCATCTCTCTTCTCTTCTCTTCTGCTATTGTATTGTTCGAGTCACCTTCTGCTTCGCGGCGGCGTTCCGAACCAGCAGCGGACAGTGTATCCTTTATTTATCCTGCGTATAATATATAAATTTTTGGTATTATATTCATATTTAAAAACGAATTTTGTACAATATTGGAATTAATTTATATTTTTTATTGAAAACATGTAATATTTTTTTAATGTAAAATTTACACCATAACACTATAAATATTTGAACCATGTATCTCACATATTTACAACACATTTTGTCGTTGAATTAATATTGTTTTTATTAAATCAAGATATTTCAGATTTTAATACATTATTAATAATAATAATAATTGACACATTTCATAACTCTGACTTGGCTTAATCATGGCCTAAAATGGATATAATGAACATCAAGATGCGAAATAGATTTAACCTAAATAAATAATATATTCGCTCTCTATTTTTCTGTTTGTTCTAGCAAATGCTGATACTTCGAACATGCAATATCGCAAACCAAGACTCACTGAACATAATCAGTGATTGTGCACAAGCACGTATTATAATAAGTAGAAAATAATTTTCCCGATTTTTTCTTATTATTTAGTTATTTTCCTCTATTTAAAAACCAACAATAATTATGGACATCAAATTTAGATTCATGTCGAAAAATCTTAAATTGAGAAGTGGCAGTATCCTCGTTATCCGTTTTGACAAACTATGGGAGCTCATCAAAGTACATACTCGCAACTAATGACAATATGGAAAGATAAAAACGGATCCCAATTTAAATTTATATTGGGAACATTCGAATTTTACTGTAGACCAACAATCTAGATAAATGTACGTAAATTGAAGTATTAATAAAAAAAATTGGGAAAAGAATTTTTAAGTACCCTGTGGTTTGCAAAAAAATCACTTTAGTACCCTGTGGTAAAGAACCCTTAATTCGAGTCATACCTCACCAATTTTTTATCACTTTGGTCCCAAAATTATGATACTGGCCCTCCCTGAATCAGAACCTAACCAAACTCAATTCAACCGGATCGAACTCATATTCAATTTAATCCAATAGAGCGTAGAAAATAAGATATGACTCGGATTGAGCTGAAATTTTACAAGAATCATCCTAAAAATACGCAGGACTTACGGAAAAAATTTCAGAAATTTTAGAGGCCCGAAAGTAATTTTTTTTTCAAAGCACTGAAACTTCGTAAAATTATATAAAATAAAAAATACATCCAATTAAGTTAAAACTTGTCCCATTGGGAAGAATCCTAAAAATAGACATAATTTATGAAATAAATTTTAGGAATTTTAGAGACACAAAAGTATTTCTTTTGTTTTTCGAAGTGCTAAAACTTTGTAAAATCGTATAAAATAGAAAATACATCCAATTGAGTTGAAACTTGTCCTAAGAAACCCTAAGAACTTCCAATCAATTTAGGAACCAAAATGCATCCCTGTAACAAGTTTCAACTTAATTGAATTTATTTTCTATTTTATGTGGTTTTATAAAATTTCAGTGTTTTGAAAAATAAAAAAAATACTTCCAGGCCTCTAAAATTCCTGAAATTTTTTCAGTAAGTCGTGTGTATTTTTAGGATGCTTCTTGTAAAATTTAAGCTCAATCCGAGTCATATCTTATTTTCTACGCTCCATTGGGTTAAATTGAATATAGGTTCGGTCCGGCTGAATTGAATTTGGTTAGGTTCTGATTCAGGGAGGGGCATTATCATAATTTGGGACCAAAATTATAAAAAATTAGTGAGGTATGACTCGAATTAAAGATTCTTTACCACAGGGTACTAAAGTTATTTTTTGGCAAACCACGCAATACTTAAAAATTCTTTTCCCAAAAGAATTACATACCCATACTCACAATCATAGTTGTCAAAATCGTTCAAAATCATTTAGGCATAAAAAATCGTAAATCTAACTAACACTCATGATAAGATCTCACAAAATGGACTTTGTATTTATAATATATAATAAATTACATTATATTATTTTAAGAATTTATTCGAGATCATAACAACCTGAATGACAAAAATAGTGATTTTGTTTAGTTTAAGAGTATTTTACCAAAAATAATCAGAATAAGGGTGAAATTACTACATTAAAACCTCTCTGAAATAATAGAAAAGTTATAGTCATTCAAGTTATATTATATGAATATATTTTTTCAGAATAACACAACCATGACAATAATTATTTAAAAATCATGAAGAAAATAAATGATTATGTAAAAATTGTCACAAATATAATACAAAATAAACTTTTTAATTTTAAAAAAAGAAAACATTTGTATTTTAAACAGACTATCACTTTATAAAAAAATTGGAATAGATTTTTCTGTTAAATTTTTTTGAAAAAATATTAATCACGGTAAAATGATTAGAAATCAATTTAAAAAATGATCGATTTAAGAAATAATGAAATATCTTACTGTTATCACAATCAATACTACGATGTCGTGATATCAGTTAATTTATCAATTAATTTATTCAAACATCAGAAAAACCAGATATTCCTGATGATAAAGTCCAACAATATGCCTAATTATGCAACCGATCCATTGGGCGCTTTGACCAGTCTAGGGTTTTGGGTCTTCCATAAAGAAAAAAGACGAGAACACGTCCTACAACACAAACAGAACCTAAAGAGCAAACCAAGAACGAGTGATATCGGCAGTATCCACGAAGAAATAACAAAACTATGAAGTACTTTCAGAGTTAAATCGAGAAATAGGTCCCCTGGCAAAATGGAGAAACAGGTCTCTTGTCCTAATACATGAATGCATAAACATACTCGGGGTTCGGGCGGTGGAAGCCAAAACCAAAATGACCCCCCTTCTAATTCATTCTCTGTGCGGCTTCTTTGGCAAGCACCCTCTCCTTGGCCTTGGACTTGGCCTGTGATTTGGAGCCCATGATGCCTCCTCCCCATCTCTTTCTCAACTCGTCGTACTTGTCGTTGAAGTTCGCCTGACAATATTGAAGAGAGTTATCAAACGGACGGAATAGAAAGGAGATTATGGAAAACTTGTCGGTTGCAGAACTAAGATTACCTTGATAGCCTCCAGAATCTTGCTGAACTCTAGCTTATCCTCATTCTTCACAGTGGTCAAACATAGGACAGCTGAGTTCTTCTTGTGGACAATCTAAGAAGCATGACACATGAGTCACCATTAGGTTAGGCTACAACACCGGCTAATACTAGAATTGAACCTGGATAGAAATATAATAAAAAGCAAAGCAAAATAGATTACCGATCCAAGACGAGACTTCCCCTTCACTATGCAATAAGGAACCTCCATTTTGCGGCACAAAGCAGGGAGCCACACAACCAACTCAATGGGGTCCACATCATGAGCAATAACAACCAACTGAGCCTTATTCTGCAAGGCAAAGGAAAAAGACATTATGACCCTATTTTAAATCTCAATTATTGGAACTTGATGCACTGCCACTTGCCAAGGCAACAATACAAGATAGCACACAAAGGAGAAGATTCACATACCTGCTCGATGAGGTATGTGACATGGTTAAGACCATATTTCACAACAATCGGCTTCTTAGCCTCCACAGACTTGCCTTCAGATTCAGCCTGAGCTCTTGCCAGAAGGCGCTCCTTCTTAGCAGCTTTGTCCTCAGGCCTGTACTTGAGGAGCAACTTGAACAAGCTACCCGCTGGAACCACATCATTTCAACAAAATGCACAATTCAGTTTTTAAGTTTGGCCTTTTGGGTAAACCACCCAACTTAAGAAACTAGTGAAACCAAGACAACATTACTACTTCAAATTGGACCTTGTATAATTCAAAATCACCAAAAGGAGCAACAGTAATAAGCATCGGGCAAGCAAGCCTAACCTAGATTCTTGTCCAGGGTCTTGGTGAACTGGTTCAAAGCTGGTGGAACCTTCAACCTCTGCTTAAGGATCCTTCTCTTCCTCTGGATTTGAACAACCTTGGGCCACTTCACAAACCTGTGCAAATCCCTCTTGGGAGGCAGAGCCCCTCCAATCCCAAACTGCTTCGGGCGCTTCTCGATCAAAGGATTCACAACCTTCTCCTAATCACCGGACAAAAAAAAACACAATTGACTCATTCCAAACTCCAACAGCAATCATATCTGTAAATCATTTCATAACAACAAAGGAACATACCGCCACCTTCTTCTTGGAGGCAACTGCCTTCCCTCCTTTCTGAACCTTCGGTGCCTGTTAACACGAAATCGGAAAACCCTAAGCATACGTTCAAAGGCCATCAAACTCATACACACACTTCTTCAGGTTAGCAAGCAATTCATCCATCAGATTTGGTTTGTATTATGATCGTAAACACCATCCGTCTTAAAAATACCAATCACAACAAAAACTTGCAACGGGCACCAAAAACGCGGCGGCAAAAGCGAGACGGCGGCGTTTTAGCAAGTTATCGCTGGTTTAGATTAACAAACTGCAACGAAACAGAGAGAGAAAGCATAAAGGGAAGAGAATCGGAGTACCATTTCCTCCTTCGGGAACTGCTCGGAACTAACTCTGGCTTCGGCGGGGTTTAGGGATGAAGCCGGCCACTGGATGCAAAACCCTAGAACTCAAACAAGTGATGGAGCCGTGGGTAACTATTTATAAAGTTGGACTTCGACCTGGAACAGTGTAATGGGCCGGACTTCTTCTGTAAGTGGGCCTATTGGGGCCTTGTGCTGTGTATAGTTGGGCGACTTCCATATGCAAATCACTATTATTCTGAAATAGTGTGTTCGGGGAGAATTTTGCACTGGACAAGACTCCACTGTACATGTGACGATAGGCTAATAATACTATGACTCTATTCACTTTAATTTCTCGATAGATATACTCTTATGGTGATATAAAATCTCAACTAAAGTGAATTGCATAGGATAATTATTATTATTTTACAGATATATTGTAAATAGTTTTGACAACAAAAATTTAATAATGACGTGATTACATATCTGGTTAAAAATATAAAAAAAATTGAATAAAGTGACACTTTTAGGTAAGTATTGCTGGGGTCAAATTCAATGCGGAATGGGCTTTTCCAAAACGTACACATGACGGCGAAAACGTTAAATAAAAGACTAGCGTGGAAGGAAGAACCCGAACCTGGCATTTCTCGTAACTCGGATACGTCATTCTATAACAAAGTAAAAAAAAACGAAGGAGACCAAAATGTGGTGAGAGATTGACATTCTCAACGTCATCACTTCATCTTCGTCGGCGGAAAGGATTCGTGGAGATCCGTCGTCGCGGAGGTTCCTCCCTCGTTATCCAAGACCTTCTTGTCATCGCGTCGAACACCATGTCGTAGATCGGTCTCTTCAATCCATGGCTTCTCAACCGTTCGTTCTTCTCTTCACTGGCTCGTCGATTGCATCATAGTGGTAGTTTGTCGACGTTCTCTTCACGTTGTCGTCACCTTTATTTTTAATTAGAGTTTGAAGAAAAACTGAAAAAACCCAGAGAAAGAAGAAAGCGCGGAAAGAGAGAAGTTGTGTAAAAAAACGAAAATATGCCGAAATAATCCCATCAAGTCTCTAAAGTATGCTGAATTATCAAAATCAATGTCTCAAATTGGTTATAGACCTTTTGGGCTATTCCTCTTTGATCTAAACCCAATCCAACGCCAAGTCTTGGTTGTCAGAGGGGTTTTTCTTGTATAACGGAGTATCAACATACATTTGAACCAACATAATGTTAATAAAGCATGGGATGAAATACACCTCGATTGATTTAACTATCAAAACATCATATTCCATATAAAATATAATAGATTATCCTCCTCATTCCCTTAGGGTTTGTATAAATTAGCGCTTTAACTCTCTATTTTTTTATTTAGCCCTTCAAGTTTGTGGAAAAGGTATCGTTTAACCACTTTCGCCGAAATCAGCTAATTTCTCTGACGAAATTGGAGATGAGATTACTAAAATGTCATTTTCTTTAAAAAAAAATATATCCAACTCCTTTTTAACTCAAAATCCGCGCAAAACCCTTCTCCTTTATAGAAAAGCCCCTTCTCCGTCTTCTTCCTCCCATTCCAAAATTGCCCATCTTCTTCGCCACTCTCTCAACCCCGATTAGTTCACTTTGTAGCCCGATTCCTTGTACTATGAATTCCAGAACTTGAGTCTCAACCCTAATTCCTGACATGTCAATTCCTTGCAACAAGTCCTGACCTCGATTCTGAACCTTGAACCCTAAACTACTTAGCTAAAAAAGTTATAAACCCTATGTGTATTCGAATAACATTAGCATCATTATAGTACTTGAATATGAACTCCACTTCTCTATCACAAGATATCTCCATACCAATGTCTAATCTATACTCATACGAAGAACTACTAAACTAAAAAGCCCTAACGATATCGTTCACTATATGCAAGTAACTATAGCAATTCGCCGGTACCTTGTCATAGTATACTGACTTCTCGTTGAAGACGAACTCCAGCGTGTACGTCTTCTCCTCCTAGTCACTACTTCCTTCTAGAAGAGAGTCGCCAAACATGTTTCAATGCTGACCAATTAGGGTTAATGAACCTACGAATTTTATAGATTTTTGAGATATAGTCGAACCAGGGTCATAAATTTGGGAAATAACGCGAAATCGGGGCCGAGAGAGTGGAGAAGAAGAGGGGACATTTTGGGATGATAGGAAGAAGATGGAGAAGGGGCTTTTCTATAAAAGGTCTCGATGTGGATTTTGAGTTAAAAAGGAGTATAATTTTTTTTTAAGAAAATCACATTGTAGTAATCTCATGTCCAATTTCGCCAAAGAAATCAACCAATTCCAATGAGATGGGTTAAATGATAAATTTTCGACAAACATGAAATGCTAAAATAAATAAATAGAGAGACTGAATCGTTAATTTTTGCAAAATCAAGGAGCTAAGGACAACTATCTTAATTTTGTCCTCCACGTTTATATGAATAATTTTCAAATATACAGCTCCGCCGAAAATTAACTCTAACAAAAACAGATCTATATGAACAATTATACCCCCACTTAAATTAAACTCCACCATGAATATACACGATTCACCCAGTACTCCTAAATGGTTCGATTCTGAAAAACCAGAGGAAGGAGTATAATTGCCATATGATGCACCAATCTATGGCAAGTCTACTTCTTCCACCCAATACTCCTAAATTGTTCGATTTTGAAAAACCAGAGGAAGGAGTATAATTGCCATATGATACACCAATCTACGGAAAGTCTACTTCTTCTTGGAACGAATGTATTTTTGTAGGTGAACAGTAGAAATTAAAACTCAACATCAACATCATAAGTAACGAAATCAAAGATTTGAGAATTCTATTTATCCAAATGTAGATGACGAAATTAGGTATTTTAATAATAAAATGATCATACTAAGAAAATTGCCAAACGTCATGAACATTAGAGTGATTTACTCTATAAAATAACATTCATAGACAAGAAGATAGCATGTTAGAAATAAAACAATTGCTGCTGATAGGTAATCTTGTTTCCAATAATAATCCGATCCAATTGCAAATAAACAAGGGAAAAGTACACTTAACCTCCCTGTGGTTTCACGTTTTTCGCGTTAAGGACGTGTGGTTTAAAATTTCGTTTTTAGTCCCTGTAGTTATCCAATTTTTGACAGCATACGGTCCTAACCCGAATGACTGTATTTTCTCGCACGCGTGGCACGCCACCTCGCCCATGACTGGATAAATTTTCTTCATGGCATGATGACGTAATGATGGCAAATATCAATTTAGTCCCTAGTCCGTTGACCGAATTGACCTTTATTTTTTATACTTTCTCCATTTTAAAAATCAACCTCCCTCTCCTGACCCATTCCTCTTTTCCTTTTCCCGGGCTTCTCTCTCTTTCTCAATATTCTTCTCTACTTCTCTTCTCTCTCTCTACCAAGAATGAAGGTTGGTTCAGCTTTGAGAGGCTCGGTGAGAGAGGGAGAGAAGTGGTCGGGCAAGTTCGGGAAAGGGGTCGGGGAAGGGGTGTCGAAGAAGGGGTTGGGGAAATTAGGTTTTGGGTTTAGTTTTTCCAATTTAAAATGGAGGGGTTTTGGGAAATTATAAAAAATAAAGGTCAACTCGGTCAATTCATAGAGACTAAATTGATATTTACCTTTATCCAATCACGGGTGAGGTGGCGTGCCACGCGTGCAAGAAAATACAGGCATTCGGGTTAGGACCGTATGCGGTCAAAAATTGGATAACTACAGGGACTAAAAACAAAATTTTAAACCACACGTCCTGAACGCGAAAAACGTGAAACCACAGGGAGGTTAAGTGTACTTTTCCCAATAAACAAATGGCAATATCTGATTTATCATACCAAAATTCAAATTTGGACACAATAAAATATTCATTTATTTTGATTATATATAAACACGTAAATTTAATCGCTTTATTCCATATTTCGGTCGTCTTTACAAATAAAAATCAACACTTTTTGGAAAACATGTAAAAAGATTTGCCTACCAAATTTGTTGTTTAACATATGACAACCGGTGGAGAACAATAATTTTATAGATGATCATTCTTCTCAATGTTAGTCCCGATCCAAACAAATTTAATTTTGAAATTCTGATAAAATTTGGTGAATCATTTGGCACCCCACCTATACTAGATAGATTTTGATCAATTTTGAGATATAATTTGGTAATTAAAAAATGTTAAAATTCAAGTAGTCTTTTGACCATTTAATTCGATAGCCACCCGAGCCACGCCCGACTCTCGAAAACGACGCGAATTCGAGGCTAATGTGTTTCGCCAATTCAGATTTTGGCATCCGAAATTTTTTTGAACGCCCGCCCTTTCCTCGTTACTAGCCCGCCCAATCCCCATTTCTTTCCCGACCTCAAAGAAAACCCCATTTTCTCTCTCTCTCTCTCTCTCTCTCTCTCTCTCTCTCTCTCTTGAAGCACCGGTAGTGCGGGAGAGTGTAACCTTTAGTCAACTACATAGTTCAACTCCTTGATCTGTACGCTAGCAGCGCGCGAAACCCTAGCTAGGGTTCTAGGGTTAAGGTTTTTGATTTCTTGATTTGGCTTCGTTCGATTGGCTAGGGAGGGTTCCATGGCGAGCGAAACCCTAGGGGAGAAGAAGGCGGAGGAGGAGCCGGAGATGGGGAAGGCGGAGGAGGAGGAAGTGAAGGAGAAGGGAGATCTCGAGGTGGAGGAGGAGAAGCCGGAATCTGGAGAAGAGGAAGGCGAGGGGAAGAAGGAACCGAAAGAGAAGGAGGGGAAAGAGAAAGATGATAAGGAAGGTAAGCAAAGTGCGAAGAGGACAAGGAAAGGGAAGGACAAGGAGCCAGTGACTCCGACCAGTGAAAGGCCGGCCAGGGAGAGGAAAGTTGTCGAAAGGTACTCTGTTCCGGACTCCGTCAGACCGTCTTCTAGCAAATCTCTGTCCATTGAGAAGGTTTGTACTGTTTTCCCTTTGTTTAATTGGAATTCGTGTAGAATTTAGGGTGTTGCGTATGCGAATTTTGACTCATTAATTTGGGCGGGTTTTTGTTCTTGCAGGGTAGTGGGACTCCGCTCAAAGATATCCCTAATGGTACTTTCTTTGCTCCTTGTTTTGAACTAGATTGATTTTTAAGAGTGATGGGTGTTGGCGTTGTCTTTCTGGTGCAAATAATGGCGCCTTAAAGAGTTCAGAACAATATGTTCCGCTCTGCCTTTCTTGTGCTTGATTTTACCTGTCGAGTTAGATGTGTAGCTGTAGCAAGTTTTGTTCCTGTTTATGTAATCTTTCTTTAGCATGGTACCCACCCCTGGAATAGACTCTTGTGATGTTAGACCTGAAAAGGCCTGCTTTCGATTAACTCACCAAAAACTTATTATATTGCGCTCTCCTCTTCTAAACCTTAATTGATTGTGGCAGTTTAGTAGATAAGCTGTTATAGATATCGTGTGATCCAATGAAGGGGATAGTTTTTCTTTGGTGCCCAATTTCTTTCACAGTTGTTCTTGTTGTATCCCCTGTCAATCAGACCTGTCATCCTCCCAGGCGGCTTTTATGCCTCCTATCTTCATCTCCCTGCATATTTTGGGTAATTTTTGTTGCTCCACTATCACTCTTGAAAGAGACATAGTGTACCTCTTTCATAGTTGAGCACTATCAAGCCCAATTTTAGGGGTGACTCTTCGAATGGTGTTCTTTTTCTTCGTAAGGTTTGAACCTAAGTCTCTAACCACTGGGACCAACTCCAACTGGTGGTGGCTTTATAGAATAGCGGCTGTGTTTTTCAGATTATGAGCAGAGTAAATGCTTTGGAGAGCTGTGATCATGCTGTTTTGTCATATTTTTTTTGCTGTTAAGCAGATTGATGATGTGTACCTCTCAGCTTTCACTTGACTGCTGACTGGTCTATTTTTCTTATATGCTGCCATGAATTGTTTCAGTGGCTTTTAAGTTGTCCAAGAGAAAAGCTGATGAAGAACTGCAAATTCTGCATAACATATTGTTTGGAAAGAAAGGCAAGGTAGGTAGTCAAAGATGGCTATTGATTGTTACGTTCTTTTTGCTAAATGGCTGTTTGGTACCTTCTTTTTTCATCTTTACCTTGCTTTATTTGTGACCCTTGGCTGTGTTCTCACTTCTCATTCATAGCCTGCTCTTTTCCTTTCAGATAAACATGGTGAAGAGAAACATAGGCCAGTTTTCAGGCTTTGTTTGGGTGGAAAATGAGGTCGAGCAACTGTCCTTTTGTCGCGTGGCAGTTTAATTGCTGTTCAATATTGCATTTCTTATGATTAATGAATTACTTTGTATTTACTTCTTATTGTTGTTAATTGATCTCTAATTTTATGTACAAAATAAATACTTGTGATGATTGAAAATTATCATGTACTTATCTGGTTGTATTTAACTGTTATCTCATATGTTCACCAGGAAAAACAGAAATTGAAAGTAAGGGAGAAGCTCGACAAGTGTAATAAAGACAGACTGTTAAATTTTTGCGACCTTCTCAATATTCCAAGAAATAAGGCTATCATAAGAAAGGTAGGTGGTTAAAATCCACTTACGCGTTGTTAATATCTGGGTGAAGTAGATGTCTTGCTCACATCATTGTGGCCTTCGACGACAAGGAGACTTAAATTCTGGGTTATGCCTTCAGGAAGAACTTGCTACAAAAATTGTTGACTTTTTGGAATCACCACATGCTACTACTGATGTTCTCCTTGCTGATAAGGAACAGGTTCAATAATTTTCCCTTCTCTATTTTGGGAATGAATGAAGACATTTACTGCACTTCCTGATTCTGATCTTTGGACATCTTACTTTCAGAAAGGTAAGAAGCGTAAACTCTCTGGTGGTAGAAGTGTCAGTTCCAGTGAGGGATCGGCTACAGCTGCTAAGGTTTGCATTTAGCTTTCTGAATCTGTTTCCAGTCTTGCACCCACCCTTTGTTATTATGCAATGCAATATTAGAGAAGAAATGGGATTCATTTTAATAAAATCAACCTGTTCCAGACTTCTCATCTTTCTATTCTCCTTTGCAGCTCCTTATCATTTTTCTGTTAGGTTATAGTTACCGGGAAGTTGGTTTAGAAGGAATTAGCACTTTTTTTCAGATGTCTCCTTTTATTGCCAACGTGAACATGCTTTAGTTCTATGTGAAAAAGTCTTCAACTTAACTTTCAGATTCAATGGGCTATCATCTCCATGCTTCTCAAACTGTACTCTTGTGAATATGAATGTGCTGACTGGAGGATTGGCTTTTCCACATGAATTTCTTGACTAGGCAGAAAATTTTGCTAACTAGTGTTGGCTGTCACTGATAGGATCATGCATCTTTTAGCAGATAGTGTATCTGCATTTAGATCCAGAGGTTCTGTTTTTCTAAGGAAATCCAGACTTTGACTTTCTAATATCTGCAATATTGTTACTTTATAATAATTAGTTAATGGAGTTAAACTTGCCTGGGTAGCTTCTGAGATAAACTGTTGCTTTAGCTTCACAATCTGCTATTCTGATTTGTTGTTTGAGTAAGTTGGGTTTAGTATCAATCGATCTTTTTCTTTAAGTTATACTTGCAACTTGTTCTTTATTCTCTGCTAGCTGAACCTCAACTTTTTTTTGCCCGCTGAACTGTGTTGTTTTGTGTGTGATGTGGTTCCCTTGTTCTGTAGAGGCAAAAGAAAACAACCAAAAAGGTCGAAAAACGAAAGCAACCGGGGGAAGACCAAGAAGATGAAGATGGAGAGAAGGATGAAGATGTAGATGAAGAAATAGATGAGGATGAAGATGAAGATAAAGAAGATCTTGAATCACCAGATGCGAAGGATGGATCTGAAAAAGAAGAGAGTGATGATGCACCAAAGGAGGAGAGTGAAGCAGAAGAAGAGGAAGTTGAAGCAAAGGAACATGTTTCAACTCCAAAGGCATCATCAAGAAAGAAGGAAAAAGAGAGTTCTCAGAAGAAGAAAAAACCCGAGCCTAGCAAAAAGAGTACACCTGCTAAGACTGCAAAAAGCCCTTCAAAGTCCAGCAAAAAGTCCTCGGTCTCATCATCTAAGCGAGATGTGCCTGATTCTAAACAGAAGGGGTCTGTGGCTAAGAAACAGAAGGTTGAAAAGGAGAGTACAAAAGAGAAGGGTGTTTCCACCAAAGACAAGGCCTCAAGAAATGTCAAACTTTCAGCAAAGTCCTCTGGGAAAGATCAAGGTGCTCCTTTATTCCATCTATTTCAGTTATAAGTGCTAAGTCTCCATTACTAATATTAAAATTTCAAAAGCTTAAAGCTTTTTACCGACTAGCCATTATGTCTCCGACCTGCTTGTTAAGTGTTATTATATCTTACATTTACCTTGATTCTATTATCTTGTGTTTGCTGCTTGAAGATTGAGGCTGCTCTTTGCTGTCCTTTAGCTGCTCTTCAATTTTATCCTGTATCCTCTCATGCAACCGAATCTTAAGTGATGGAAATATGATTTTATGCAGTTTTTATTATTTTGCTCTAAAAGGATTCAGACTGAACAGTTCTGAAGATTATGTTACCTGCATATGTTGTTTCGTGTGATGACAATTTAGGTAAAGTCAAATCTAGTAAGAAGGCAAAGGCTGAACCCACCAGGGAAGAGATGCACGCTGTTGTAACTGATATTCTGAAGGAAGTCGACTTCAACACGGTGAGTATTTGATTCCACGTCTTGGTTGTTTGGAGTTAAATTGGTTGTTGGTTGTTGCTACTTTTTTCAATGATGAAGTAACGAGTTGCTCGTTTTGATTTCCTTCACAGGCAACTTTGTCAGATATTCTCAGGCAGCTCAGTAAGTCTCGTATTAATTGCAACTTGATCCAGTTCCTGTACATTGATGCAGCATTCTGACTATGTATTTCAACTGTGTCTTATTAGGTAAACATTTCGGAATAGATTTGAGTCACCAAAAGGCAGAAGTAAAGGAGATTATCACAGAGGTGATAAATAACATGTCTGATGAAGAAGATGACGAGGAAGCCGAAGATAATTCTGATGAAGAAGATGGTGAGGAAGCCAAAGATAATGCTGATGATGATGCTTAAGGCACCCCGTAATGTGCAGCTCCCGATAATGTATCTTGTTGTTGATGAGGATGAACCTATCCCTTCCAGAGAAATTCTTTCAGTGGCATTTCATTGTGTTTGTTTGTACAACGAGTTAGCGCCCTTTCCAATCGTAGGGAGAGTAGGCTTAACTAACCTTGGAAGTCTTGGTAGGTACCTAGTTCAACTGTTGCGTACAATTTAACACCTTTTCTTTGTTAGTTTGTCATTTAGATATGTATTCAACTACAGATATGCAGATTAGTGAATGGTTATCCTTGTTAGTACTGTATCCTTATTCATAACAGTTTGCTGGTTGCTTGTTTCGTACCTCTAATTGCTAGGCTTTTTGCGAGTGTTTTCTAGGCTTGAAACCTCCAGTTTAATGCATGTACTACTGCTGTTAAAACGTGGATTCATACCCTATTCTCCTCGGCTCTTGAAAGTTTTTATTGTTACACTCTTATACTCTTACTTGTATGGTTCTTAGGGTTTATGTTTATTGATATTAATTTTTGGTGAATTTATATAAACAAGTGCATATGTACTTATTAAAAAATTTAGTTTTATTAGATCAAATACAGTTCAAGTCATTGAGGATTAGATTAATTCCTATAGAATAGAATTAAAGAAGAGTGCCTTATTTGTAGGAGTATAAATGTATAATTGATAAACTATTGTTAACTACAATCTTATAAATTAGGAAAACATAGATATAACAATTGAAAAAAAAATTTACATATGCAAATATTATAGTTAATGGGTAGTAATATTCACGTCCTTGGGTATTAATATTAACATCACCGGATATCAAATACAACAATTGAAACTCAGACCTCATCAACAAATGCTTCACCGAAAATCAAAAGCAGCTATAAAGATACCAACACTGAGTACCAATATTTATGTTCCCGGGTACTAATATTAGAATTTAGATTAGGTAGGGACTAAAGAGAGGTTGTTCCTATATCATCTGGCCCATTGAACCAGAATATATTCAAAAAATTTCTGATCGAATGGCTGTTAATCACCAGGAACATTTACGACTTTTGCCAAAAACTAATAAACACTTTTTTAGGCGAATAGTTAATGGTTCCTTATTTTTAGACGAATAGTTAATGGTTCCTTCTTTTTAGGAGAATTATCAATTATTTCTCCTTTTTAGGAAATTTTAAAATTTGAATGAATTAATTAGTTATCAAAAAAGGAATTAACATAGGACATTAAATCGCTACGTTAGACTTTAAACTACTAACGTATGACATTAAACCAGTAATGTAGTATTTTAAACCAATAACGTGTGACAATAAACGAGTAGTAGGAAACAAACAAGTAAAGTAGGATATGAAACCATTAATGTAGAACATTAAGCCAGTAAAGTATAGTTAATGGTGATTAGAACTAATGATGGCTAGTATTAAGGTTGTGGAGAACAAATATTATTAATTGGAGAGAGAAAGTAGGTAATTAATGGGAGAGACAAATTAGGTAGTGGTTACGATTTTAAATCCAAATTAAGTGGGTGGTTACAGACAATTAATGGAGAGAGCAAGAAATTAACCAAATTAGTGGATTAGTAGTTTTACCAAATTAATAAATACCCGTAATATTGACATCCGTGGTTCCAATATTCAAATACAACAATTGAAACTCAGACTTAATCGACAAATGCTTCACCAAAAATAAAAAATAGCTATACTATGATAATTCAACGTCAACCACAATCACAACCAGAACAACAATTTTTGATGAATCATGAACAACAAATGAAACTCCAAAAATACGGATAATTTAATCGAAATAACCAAACGATCTCTATAACCCACTTACCCAATAGATAAAAATGCGATACCCAGTTGATATAAGAACAAAAACTCATACTCACAAACACTTACAAAGGGTCAGAACAAGAATGGTAAGAGATAGACGAGAAGACGTCGATAAGAAGCGAGGAGCAAGAATGGTGGGGGAGAGACGAGAAAAGCGAGTAACAGCGAGGGGCGAGGAGCGAGAATTATAGTCAGAGTTAGGACAAAGCTATAGTGAGAATGATAGTTGGAGTTAGGGCATAGGAACACTGAGAAAGAGGGGAAGGTCTCTGGGAAAGTGAAAGATTTTGATTTTTTTTTAAAATAAATGCAGAGAGATAATAGTGAGACAAAATAGAATTTTCTTCAAAAATTAAAATGTTGATAAAGAAAATAAAGATAATTAGATATAAATAATTAAATACATATTTGTCTAACACTAATTATACTCTCGATAATATTAAAAATTTAAAGACAAAATCTTATCAATAAATAATTCTCATCATAAAAATACATTTTAGACATTACCAGTAAATACTAAACCAAATACAATAAAAGACAGTCAGCCTGTTTGGAAACACTTAAAAATTGGGAAATATAATTCTTTTGGGGAGTTATAAAAATTTCAGGTACGAGAAGCTCTCCTCTCCTCTGCTCTCCTCTCCGTAATTGCTTTTTCTTCCTATTCCCAACCGTAAAGCGATGCTTCTCTTTAAAAGGAAAAAACCAGTTGAATATTAATTATATATAAACCTTTTCCATCTTCTGGAGAAAATAATAAAAGTTTATAAAAACCTCTTACCCTTCGCTTCCCACTAACCGCCTCGTTCCACGTTTCTCCTCCGTGAAAGCGAAGATCCCCCAAGGAAGCATATTAATCAATTGCACGACGTCGCTTTGGTTCCCTTTCACGAGGTCCGATGGCCGTTCCCGTTGTGAAGAAGGAGATCCTCGAGGCGGTGGCCACCGAGGCCATGCCGGCGGTACCGAACGCTGCGGTTTGGAAGGTTCCGCCGTCGGTTATCGAGCTAGGGAGTAGTAGCAGCAGCAGCAGCAGCAGCGATTCAGATTCCGATGGGGAGGACGGCGCTGTTTCTCCGGGTGGTGGAGACGGTAGGGCTTCTCCGGAGAAGAAGCGGAGGAAGACTGGCAACCTCGGGATGGTTATACCCGCCGGATTCCTAGCTCCGTTGTCTCCGACTCCCATGTCGGTGGCCGTGCCGCCTCCGGCGTTGATGCCGCCGCCGGAGCTGTCGAATACGGTGAGCATCAACTTGCCTGGCCAAAGCTGTCGACAGTTTTGGAAGGCCGGGGATTTCGAGGGCGCTCCCGGCGGCGATTGGGACATGAGTTCTGGTAATCTTTTTTTCCTGATGAGTTCTGAGTTCGCTTTTATTTGTTTAGATTTAATTTTTTGGAAGAATAACTTGTTAGAAGTTAAAGCCCCCCTCTTTGCATGTGCCCCTGGGCCCTGAGTGAGAATCCTCGTGTTTAGAACGTGTTTTTTTTATGGTATAGGACTCCGTCGTTTTTATGGTTAACGCATGGCTTCTTTAATGCTGATTAGTGAGCCACTTCATTGGAATTATTGCAATATCAATTCGCCTACTTACTGGCTTGTCTTGAATTTGATCGTTTTTAACTTCCGTATTTTGTGGTTGGGTTTTGCCTTCCGCTGAACTATGTTGCCACCCTCTTCGATTATGCTTCTTCTGGAACCATGTTGTTGTTCCACTGGCGTCCACTTTCTTTATCCTTTTCTGTTATTTTGTTTCAGCGAGTTTCCATTTATGTTTCTGCGAGTCATTTGTTATGGAGGATGACTGTTCACCATTTGTGGTCAAATTTATCAGATTAAGACATGCCAGCAAGGTTAAACGTCGTTGGATTCACTTGCTTGTGAGCATTGTTTATGGATCCAAGTTGCATTACTAATTAATGCTTAGCCTTTTTATATCTAACTTGGCAATTTTTCCAGTAATCTATGATTATTGGCCAATTCTGAATGTTAACAGTTTTACGGTGCTGTTGTGGCCTGTAGGTGGAATTGATCATGTTCGAGTTCATCCCAAGTTTTTGCATTCTAACGCAACCAGTCATAAATGGGCTCTTGGAGGTAAACTGATCTAATTCTCCACAATACTTTCACTACCATGGATTTAGGCTAGGAAAATCAAACTGATTTACTAGATAACTCATGCTTATTACCTACTTCTGTAGCATTTGCGGAGCTCTTGGACAACTCGTTGGATGAGGTATTTTAAAGCGGCTAGTACTGTTATAATACTGCTGTTATCGCAGCTGTAATGTCCTTCTAATTGGCTAATATGTTTTCTCTACAGGTTCCAAATGGAGCTACATTTGTTAATGTGGATGTACTCGACAGCAAGAAAGATGGAAGCAAAATGCTGCTAGTTGAAGGTTGTTATTAGTACTTTTTCTTTCATTTGAATTGTTTCAGTATATGACCGTGCACATTCTGTATACAATGGTAACAGCTGTAATGTGTGAGCTAATGGACTAGAGTCTCGGAAATTCATAAGTAAAGTCATTGTGGAGGAACTGATAGTTCATGCTGTTCTCAATCATTGATTGAGAAGTTGTTTTCTTTTAAATAATTGTGATATTCACTATGTTATTCGAGAGTGAAAAGTGTTAAGAGCAGTCATGGGCTTAGGATGTAATTTGAATTTTATTTTACTCTGTTTTCTTTAGTGTGCTATTTCATAATGCAAATATTGACTGATCTTTCTTGGGATTTTTCTTACATTGTTTTAGATGACGGTGGTGGAATGAATCCAGAAAAAATGCGGCACTGCATGTCCTTGGGTTATTCGGCTAAAAGCAAAGTGGCAAACACTATCGGACAATGTAAAGTTATTATAATCTATTATTAATTCTGGAAAACCATTCTCTCGAAATTAGTGGTTGAGTATTTGTGTGCCTTTTTTTATCAGATGGAAATGGATTTAAGACAAGCACCATGAGACTAGGAGCAGATGTTATAGTGTTTTCTCGCTGTCGTGGAATAGACGGAAGAAGGTATGTGTTATGTTCTTTAGCCTCTATGCTTTAGGACAGCCTTTCTATCTATAACAACTGCTTACAAGACTCCATTAGACATGAAGTGCCTTTTTCAGTTGTATTTATTTGTTTCTAGAAGCAGTTTGTCCAGGATCTGGTGGGACAAAAACTGTTAGGCTGTGGCGCTGTGCTTTTTTAAGGAAGAAGGTCGAGATAGCATCTAATACATCTTAATATCTTATTATAAATAAAGACTGAGAATGCACATTCTCGTACTCCCTAGTTTCAACCCTCAAAATCGATTCACAGGAGTCTGGATAAATTACGTGAAGATCTATTAGAAGAAACTAGCACTTTTAGCTAGGTTCTTGAATTTTGAAAACACAAGTTGAGAGATAGTTTTGCTCTGTTGGTTTTAAATGTAGTAAGCAGAAAATAATTGGGACTATTTGCTGCCTGCTGTAGCCCTACGCAAAGCATTGGACTACTTTCGTACACATTTTTGAGGAGCACTGGAAAAGAAGATATTGTTGTGCCCATGGTATGAGCGTCTTGCATATCCAAGCTTTTAATCTGTCTTATGTACCTGTTGTAATTACATTAATGCGTCCAAGTTATATTTCTGTTTCCTTTTTACTATTGTCTTAAGCTTCTAATTCCTAAAAATAAGGTTCTAAGCTTCTATGTAAGTTTTTCCAGTCGTTCGTTATGTAATTCACAGTTACTTTATGAACACGATGTTTGTCTTGGAAGAATGCTTCATGCTAATGCAAGGTCTTTGCTAGAATACTCTTTCTTTTTTAGTGATTATTGTTTTGCTCTCATTCAGTAGCAAGCCTTTCCAAGTCTACATTCATTTATTTGGCTTTTTTGGAAGCATTTTTTGGCTATGTATTATATTCCTCATCTGGAAAAGTCATCTTTGTTTATACATCAATTGGTATATTCTGAGACAGTTTCTTTTGTTTGGTTGATAAAGCTTGACTTCGAAAGGCACGGACTTGAATGGAAGAAGATCATACGTTCCTCTGCTGGTGATTGGGATAGAAACATCGATACAATTGTCCAGTGGTCTCCTTTTTTCAGTGAGGCTGACCTTCTTTCTCAGGTGAGGATGTTGCTAAACCATAGGGTAGAAGCGCTAGAAGTAATAAGATTAGCTTATATTGTTTTTTATAGCACAGATGATAATTGGGTTTATCAGTTGTCATTTGGCCATTGCAATCGTTTTGTTTGACTGTTGACTAATGTCCATTAGGCTTCTTCATTACTAAGATGGTAACTGCTGACCTACTTACAATAGGGCCTTATCTCAACGAATAGGGCAAGCTTAATGGGAGTTTATCTCGCGATTTGCTCTATAGCATTATATATCCTCTAAAATCTTCATGTACTCTGAATCCTTCCCGATTGTTTGCCACCTTATCTTCTTGGAGCACCTGATGTTTCTATCTTCCCTCTTTCTGCATTTTGTGAAGTGTTTTTCGTCCCATCTTTCAGTTCCAAACCACCATAAGTTGTTTTTTAGCATCTTATAGTTTGTTGGTTCCTCTCCATATTCTCATGAATTTACCAATTCATATCTGGCCCAATCTTGCATGGCCTCGCATCCACATGAACATCATCAATTGTTTTGGAAGGGAAACGCCATTTGCTACTTCCATTTCTAGTTCATACGGTTGATTAACGATCTTTCTCTCTGATCCGAATAAATTCAGTGGTCTGGTGATCCTTTTAAAACTTTGTATCCAAAGCATTTCTCCAACTCAACTATTGTGCCGGAACCTTTTATGGCTGGTCATCAACTCCTATGTGTAGCATAGAACCCAAATATCTGTTACTTTTGCCCTACTTTTCTCCGAGCCTCAACCGCATATTGAAATGCCCATATGCTTGATTGTTGTTCTGCGTACTTTAAAGCCTTTTGGCTCAATAATCTTCTTCAAAAAGTCCATATACTCCAATTTCTGCATAAATGTGTTCTGCATGTTGTTTTCTGCTATTCAAGTTTTAAATAATCTGTTGCTTTTTTTTTTCCTTATTTTACAGTTCAATTCAATGTCAGATCACGGGACAAGGATAATAATTTATAATCTTTGGGAGGATGATGAAGGACTTTTGGAACTTGACTTCACTACTGACAGCCACGTATATCTTCTATCTGGAATAAAATTCAGACTTTCTCTTCACCTTTTTCCTTGTGTTGGATTAGGGTTATATGGTTGATTGTGAGGGATATTAAATTTGGCAGGATATCCAACTTAGAGGTGTCAACCGCGAGGAGAAGAACATTCAAATGGCAAAGGAATATCCAAACTCTAGGCACTTCCTCACTTACAAGCATTCATTAAGGGTATGTCCTCATGCTTCTTGATCCTCAGATGGCTTTAGGCTCCATTTGTTTTAGAAGAAAAATGTTATTCTGGAATTTATTCTCTACATTTTCCCGTATTTGATATATTTAAAGAAAACTACCTAGGGAAACCATATTTACACCAAAGGGAAAAAGGCCTCACTGAATAGAAAATAACTTCCCGTTCAAAACATGGGAAGTCGTTTTCCTTCACCCAAGCGACTAACCCCTTCAACCTATCTATCTACTGTTGATTTGTCATGTGATGCCTACTTTTCTTCTTTTACTGTTAGCTGGTTATTAGGATGTGGGCGTTTCCCTTTTTATCATGTTTTGTGATTTTTCTCTTCCTTTTCTTTCCAGAGTTATGCAGCAATCCTTTATCTGAGACTTCCTCGTGGTTTCCGAATCATCCTTCGTGGGGAAGATGTACAGCATCATAATATAGTCAATGACATGATGAGGTCACAAGAAGTTACATATAAACCGCAAATTGTTTCTGAAGGGGTTCAAAAGGAATCTAATGTATTAATTCTGTTCATGCTTTTCTTGTTTATTTTATTTGATCGTCATGCGATAATATTTGATAACTGATTCTTTCTGCTCCAGATTACTGCTGTTGTGACAATTGGCTTTGTGAAGGATGCAAAGTCTCACATTGATGTGCAAGGATTCAATGTTTATCACAAAAATCGACTTATTAAGGTATGCATACTTCATCATTCACAGATTTTTTCTTAGAAGATCAGCTGTTTTGATGGAAATTGTTCATTGCTTACAGCCATTCTGGAGGCTTTGGAATCCTGCTGGTAGTGATGGTCGTGGAGTAATAGGTGAAGATCTATCTTTCAGGCGCTTACCTTGATTAATTGTCAGGTTTTGGTATGGTACTTACTCGTTAGAACTTATCTACAGGTGTTTTGGAGGCTAATTTTGTTGAACCAGCTCATGATAAGCAGGGATTTGAGCGCACCACAAGCCTTGCAAGACTTGAGGCTAAACTGATACAGATGCAAAAAAATTACTGGTTCGTTATTGCATATGTTCTTTAAATGCTCTGAGACGAGGCTCTTAGATGAGGATTTAATTAACTCCTTGTGTTTAAAATGATGCTAGGTCTAGCCGCTGTCACGAGATTGGATATGCACCAAGGCGGAATAAGAAAGCTGTAAACGAATCCATGGACAATGGTATGTTGTTGCTGCTGTTTCTCTTGTCTGCCGCATGCTGTGCATTATTTCGTGGAGATCTCTCATTTTGACTCTGTACACTGCTGCAATTTGACACACTTTGAAACATCCATTTGTAGAACCTTCTGATTATATTCCACGTGCTTCATGGGCAAAGAGGAGCTCCCAGACCTCGAATGAAAAGGGAGGAAAACAGCCGGCAAAAAATGCTGACCGGACACCTGAGTATGATCATAGCCCACGGAAAGATGGGAAAACAAACTCTACAAGCCAAACTGGGAAGAATTCCCGACCTCACAGGCGCGGTTCCTTGCCTATGCAAGAGGAAGTTGAAGAAGATGAGTTGCTTGATATTTCCTCCGGCGAAGAAGATCGGACACCAAAGAAGAGATCCTTTGGGAAAGATGGTCCACGTTCAACTCGTTTGTCCAACTTGCAAGATACTGGACCACAGCTAAATGGTTCCTGGGGACGTAAAGTATTTAGACCTGTGGGACTACCCCAGTCGGAGGTACATTCTCTTGAACATAATTCTCATCAAGTATTTGTTTCTCCATTTATTTCAACAACTGGAGCTGCTGGTAGATTTCAGTTTGACCACTGGCTTTTAGCTGCCAATGGTTCCTGTAATTTCCGTTTCAATCATTCCGTTAATGCAACCCATGGTAGTAATGCAACACATTTGCACCTGACTAGTCTGACTCTTGTATACTCGGTCATCTTGCATATTATTAGTCACTGGCACTTATTTCTTCTGAGTTGTGCGTATTTACAGGGGAGTGAGAGCCGTGTAGCCGGTGTATCGGAATCTGCCTTAAAGACCATCGACTCTCTTAGAAGAGAGAACCAAGAGCTCAAGGAGAGGTAGTTGCTTCATCTCCAAGAATCTTCCTTTTAAATTTGCTTTGCTTAGTCTAATTAGCAAATGCTTGTAGGTTAATTAGCATCGAAAAGATTCAAGGGGAGTCCCAAGTTTCACAATGTGAAAACTGCAAATTGCTTGAAGCACAGGTATGTTCCTTTTTTTATTTTTTTCCTTTGTTCTGAGTGTGCGTGCTTCCCTCCGGTCAGCCTGATAGCCATGCCCTCTCCTTTCAGGTACAGGACTCCAAAGTCAAACTTGACGAGATGAACAAGGAACAGGACACCCTAATCGATGTTTTCTCCGAAGAAAGAGGTCGCAGGGACAAGGAAGAGGAGAGTTTGAGGAAGAAGCTCAAGGTTTGTACGACTCTTTCTCATCTCGACACTGGCACAATCGGTGTTCCGGACCTCTAAAAAAGACAGCATATGACTTTTTATTATTATTGATTATTACAGGAAGCATCGAACACCATCCAGGAGCTGTTAGACAAGATCAGGCTGTTAGAAAAGGCCAAGTCTCGCAACCCCTAAAAGAGTAGAAGGTAGACGCTGGCCTCTCCACCCCTTGACTCCATGTCCTTGGTGTACATCGTCCTTACCTTGAGACTTTCTGGTTATTTTTGTTTCTACCCCCGTTACTTTGAGCAACTTTTCCCGAGCCCTTGCGTGTAACTAACAGTAATTTTGATGTTTGATGAAACTGCAATTGGCTATGGAAAATTACTATGAGATGTGAGCAAATCACTGTAAACGTCGTCATCGAGACAGAGTTAACCTCAGTTATCCAGGCTAACGCTGTCCACGTGCAACCACTAACCACGGTTATAAGGGTAAATAATGATGGTACCATAACAAGCCGACGATACAACAAGAAGTTTAAGACTGACGTGTTCGTGCTTGCAAGTTCTAATAACTGTTATAGAGTTGATCAAACTATTAAGAGATTTGTATTAATTTATGGATGTTGGGTTGCAAGAGTTGATCAAACTATTAATTATAATGAATGTTTTTCTTGAGAGAGGTTGAATTGTCCGACATTCATGACAAAAGAGTCCTTAAGGAAAAAAAATTGTCTAGTGTTCTCACATACACGTACAAATATATGCAGTTTTGATGTTCACAGTCACATTTTTTGCGGGTTTTTTCAAAAACACACTTTTTCGTGCAACATAACAGCGCATTGCTTCATACAAATCTCTGAAAATATATTTTTTCCACAAAACACAAGAAAAAGTGCTTATTTAGATCAAAACCGTAGAAAAATGTATTTTTTTTACCAAAACTACAGAAAAAATACGTTTTTATGCATACCAAAATCGTATATATTTCAAACAAAATAAATTTTCAATGAACCCCTTGTAAATATCGGAGGATCAAACAGAAAAAATTCAAATTGAACAAAGACATCAACATCAAAAAGATCATTTTCCTGAACCATCGGTTCCCAATGAATGAGGTACCGATACAAAAATTCTCTTTAGTTTTATGGTTTCAGACGACCAATTTTCAACACCGACAAATTCCTTTCCACTCCTGGCTTTTAGGTTTTCAAAAAAGGTCGAAAACAACCTCTTCTACGAAAAACAAATGCAAAGCGATAGTTTCAACTTTCAACATTTCTTCTCTCGGTTATGAGCCAATTTGATGATTAACCAATTATAGCAATTGGTACAAACAATATTGCAAATAATTCCAACTCTCTAAAGTCACTGTACACAATACCCAGTTGCCTGTTTTGTTTATTTATCCTCTTGGCTTTTAACATAAAAGTTAAAACTGTACACATTTTACCCTCTCCATAAATAACAGTGTTTTTAGATTATAAATAAAAAGTTGGAAAGGAGAATAACAGAAAAAGAGGACAAGACAAAAAAAATGAAGAGACAGAGAACGCGTCTCGGTGTTGATTTTGCTCTCTCCGGGCAATATCCGCCCGTGCCATCCATCCAATCCAATAAACCCATCATAGTTACAAATAGTAGGAGAAATACAATTTTGAAAAAAAAAATAAATTAGAGGAATCGTAGGTCACTCATTCTATCGTGTGATATAATGTGCAAATTTTCATAAAATTTGGAATATATACATTGTGTATTATGTGGTCTCATTCTATATTCCTAACGAATCACAGGTGAGAACCAACTGTAACGTTGTTATGGGATGTTTGCTGAACACATGATACTGTTCCTATATATTTTTTTCGATTAGAACACGAAACAACAATTTTCAAAACTAAAAGTGAATGCTTTAAATGCTTGGGCAGAGAAGATATTATTAATTAATTCTGAGAGTCAAACCAATATGGTGTTGGACCTAAAAAAACACAGAAACGGAAATTCCAGAACAAAGACAGGCAAAACATAAACACAAGTATGCAAAAGAATTCTTTCTCTGGTGGGCTTTTGATCTTCTTTAAAAAAAGCATCGGTGTTGTTTAGTCATCTCTGGCTCTGCCATTGTTGTCGCCTATAAAGCAAAAAAGCTCAATCTCTCTCTCTCTCTCTCTCTCTCTCTCTCTCCCCGGCGGTGCTTTATTTTCTGTGTTTATGTGCACTGTTTACACACGCTGCTTTGTCTCCACTGTTACCTTCGCCTTTTAATTAAATTTCGGTCGTTCCACCTCCTGCAATTCCTTCTCTTTTACCCAAGAAACATTACATTATTTAAAAAATAAGGAAAAAATAATTGGTGCTTTGACATTTTTTTTGGCCAAGTTTCATGTAGTCTCTCTTTATATTTTGTAAGGTAAATTGCCATTAAATCCCTAATCTTTGCTTAAATTACTACTTTTGTGCTTCCTGTTTTTAAAAGATACTTTAGTCCTTCTTCTTTGATTAAATATCACCCTCAGGTACTTGGTACTGTAACCAAAAAGTTTCTTTGACAACCAGAGACCTGAAATGTCGATTTTGCCCTTTAGTCAAAAATTAAAAAAAAAGGAAAAATTAAAAAAAAGGGAAAAATTACTTTTAGTACCCTGTAGTTTCTGCGAAAATCACTTTAGTACCCTGTGGTTTAAAACCCATCAATCGGGTCATACCTCACCAATTTTCCATCACTTTAGTCCCAAAATTACGATACTACCCCTCTCTCAATCAGAACCTAACCAAACCGAATTCAACTTGACCGAACCCACATCCAATTCAATCCAATGGGGCATAAAAAATAGGATATGACTCAGATTGAGCTAAAATTTTGCAAAAAGCATCCTAAAAATACACATGATTTACAAAAAAAATTTCAAGAATTTTAGAAGTCCGGAAGTATTTTTTTTATTTTTCGAAGTGCTGAAACTTCGTAAAATCATATAAAATAGAAAATATATCCAATTGAGTTGAAACTTGTCCCAAGAAACCTTAAGAATCTCTAATAAATTTTGAAATCAAAATGCATCCTTGGGGCATCGATCTTCTCCCTCCCCCCTTCTTCCTCCCCCCCCTCTCTTTTCTACCTTGTTGTCTCCTTCCTCTCTTGATCTGAAGGCATAACCAAAGGAGAAATTGAAAGTTTCACAAGTCGGATCTGCCCGTTCAAGAAGAGCTCATTGGCCGAGCTTAACCCAGATGACGACAACCTGCCCGACAAGAAGTCAAACTCGTTGCAGCCCCCGACAAACTTACGTGGCAGGGAGGACGAGGCAAAGAAACTATCATTGGTCGCCGTCCAACCTCAACAACCATCGTCGTCCGCAGTCAAACCCGGCCGGTGTTCATGTGGCAGGGTTAGTGAGGTCGACAAGTTGCAGTCGTAAAATAACCCATTTTTTTAACTTTTGACGAAAGGGCAAAATAGTCATTTTAGATCTCTTGATGTCGGAGAAATTTCCGGATTCTGATATCAGAAATCTAAGAGTTATAATTAAGCAAAGCAGAGGGACGAAAGTATCTTTTTCGAAATAAGACAGACAAAAATATTAATTTCATCAAAGCTAGAGACTTGAGGACAATTCGCCCTATTTTTTAGAGAAAATTACCCTCAGGCCCCTCTGGTTTGCGGAAATTCGTGTTTTAACCCTCTATTTTTTTTATTAGCATTCAACCCTTGAATCTTGTCAAAAGTATATATTTTAGCCGCTGTCGCTGGAATCCGACGATTTCTGCGTCAGAAGTACACTTGAGATTATCAAAATACCCTTTCTTAAGAAAAAAAACAAATCCCACTCCTTTTTAACTTAAAACTCCGTACCCAATTCTTCTCCTTTAAAAAAAACCAATTCTCCATCTTCTTCTTCCTCCTAGCCCTTCTCCTTTACAGCGACCCATTAACATGTATCACAAACCAAGACCTCCCATATCAAATATCCATTTTTTGTGCTGCAAGTCGAAGAAACAGAAACCAAAAGCACTAATAAAATAAAAGATCAAACAATAAACAGAGAGGATTGAACCCATATGTTAATTATATAAAAAAACAGAAATAACCCTTTTATACCCCCACCAAAATCAACGACTAGGTTGGGATCCATTGAGAATAAAATTGTGATATTCTCCAATTTAGGGCTCGGACACTAACCCTAGACGGCGACGTCAAGTACATCCAGGGGCGGTTACTGCCACCGAGTCTTCTGGAGAAGTTGAGAACGTTCAACACTTACCCATCGCGAACCCTTTCTTCCTCTCCCGTTGTATCATCCACAACCACCGCCCCTTAACCTTTTCTTCTCCGCTATCTTCTTCTTCGGCTCTTCCAGTTTCCCGTTTCGGTTTTCTCTTGTGTTTTTTTACATGTTTTGGGCTCCAATTGATTGCAACTTCGTGCCCTGGATTTGAAGTTTGGAATCGATTTCTTGTGCCAATTGGCTTCTGGTTGGTGGTTGATTGGTGCGGCTTGGTTGGGAGTTCTCGGTGCGGCTTGGTTGGGAGTGGTTATGTAATATTTTTTAATTGGATTTTGTTTGGAATGTGCAGAAACCGATTGTAGCTTTTCTCATGCTTCTGATTGCTGCTCTGGATGAAGCGGAAGAAGATGTTTTTTTAAATGAGTTTAATTTGTTTTTTTAAGATAAGGGCATTTTAGTAATTTTAGGTGCCATTTTGCCGGAGAAATCATCGGATTCCGGCGATAGGAGCTAAAATGTACACTTTTGACAAGATTCAAGGGTTGAATGCTAATAAAAAAAATAGGGAGCTAAAACACGAATTTCCGCAAACCAGAGGGGCCTGAGGGTAATTTTCCCTATTTTTTAACATAGGAAGTGACAAATTTATAACAACTGTTATTTTTATCGATAGATATTTCTTTAAATGACCACGTTTATGAAATGTCAAATTTTTTCGAAAACATGAATACCGTTTGGAAATTTAGGCAATCAATGTTACAATCAAGGAGGTATTTGCAAGGAGGAATATCACATAAGAGATATAAGTGAGTACTAATGCACATAACCTATTGACAAAAATAAGAATTATCCTCAATACCACAAAATTATAAAATTTGAGAAATTTGTGCTTAAAAAAAATGAAACTTCAATACATGTGGACCAAAAATTGTCAAATTACATAATTTCAAATAATGGATTTTTCAATTAAAAATTTTCCGGACAGAGAGAATATACTCTTTCCGTCCTCGTTCTGCTTTGATTTAATTGCTCGGTTTATTTCCTCTTAGGTGCAAACCAAAACCAGCAGACACACGCACGCACGCAGGCGCTTTTAATGTGCCTGTTAATTTCTGAGGTGACAAACGACAGGTCATTTACCCCTCTCATTGGGCCCACCTCCCAATCCCTCAAATTATAAATCAATTCTTTATTTATTTTCAAAAGATATCTCTTGTTCATGTAATTTTTCAAAAATATTATTTACTATAAATGAAACATTTTCTACATAAACTGAATTACAACTTCAATTGTTGTAATTCAAAGCAAATAAATTCGAATAGAAATTAACAACTTAAGGCAGAAGCTCGGTCCCATTAGGAAATGCTTTTTCGTGCTAGCTGACCAAACGTGGGCAGGGTTATACCAGAAGATTACCAGAGATGGCATTCATGGATTAATACCAAAATAATACCTAACTAAATAGTGTGACTCTTTATATAGGTTATTATCAATCTTCCATTTAAGAGAAATGTGTCATTGAGCGATAAATAGTATAAACAAGTTTAGTTATTTACTATTTTGATATTTAATTTTGAAAGTAAATTTATAAATCCTGCCATCCAACAAAATATAAATTCGTCGAACAAATTATTCCGTAATCAAACATTAAACGTTGTATTGGAAAAAACGAATTTTACAAAGAAAAAGACAGCTAATTTTGGAAACAAATAATAATGGGTTGGCAAAGATTAACCTTCCGGGATACGATTCCCATCAAATCGCCGTCGCTTTGACCACTTCCTCTCTCCCCATGTCGTTTTCCAACTAAATATCTCCTTAAAATATTACAAAACCATTCCAATAATAAATAATAAAAGAAGAAAAAAGGGTAAACAAAAAACCTCGTGAACCCAACGCCTATACTACAGTGTGCCTAAACTATGTAGCGCCCCGCTAGTAACAAAATCATTTGTTTTTTGTATTAAGAATATCAGGAATATTTAAAAATAGAATATTATCAAAATCTTATCAATTATTTACAAAATGAAAGGAGGACATTCAGTTATGTGGTTCAGATTTGTCTGGTATTAAACGAGAGTTACAAGCAAATTGAAAGCGGAAACAAAAATTGGAAAAAAGAAAAATTTATGATATTTTTGTATTAGTACTAGTTAGACGGAAATCGAAACTCATTTAAAAAAAACGATATCTTTGATTTTGTTTAACTATTGCAAAAAAAATCTTTTTTAACGCGTGATTTATTGCAAAAAATAACGTCTCATCAGATCCCCGAGTACCTTGTATCACAAGTCAAATCAGAACCGGTCGTTGGGGATCGCGAAATTTAAGATCCAACGGCTGAAGATTAACCCAAACAGTTAATTACCTGTCCCTGCCTCTACAAAAACCCCAACCCTAAACCCCACTCCTTCCCGTTTCCCCTCTCCACCACAACGCAGCGTACCACCTCACCTCTCAACTCAACTCAGTCCTTTTTTCTGCCTAGCAGGAGGAGGAATAAAAAGCTGACGACCTGTCGTTTCGAAGATGGTGGCTACCGAGTTCGACTCAGTCCCCTACTTCCACTGAGTCCCTGACTCGCTCGCTCTAGCTCGCGTTTTCTATCTTACTAAGAAGAAACACACACACAAGAGGGGATGGGGTGGTTGTGGAGTCGTCGACGCGCCGTCGTTTTGGGCGGAGCGACACTACTATTCCTGTTCGCCATTTCTAGCGGTGAGTTTCTGTTTGTCTAATTTTTTGTTTTCCATTTTTTTAATTTTAATAAGCACTTTCTATTTTCTTTTACGGTGCTTAACCGTTATTGATATATAGCTATCTAATATTTTTGGGGGATTTCAGGAATAAGTATCAACGAGCATGTATCGATATTGAAACTGGGAAGAGGAAGAGGAAGAGGAGATGACGTCGATACGTCACCGTTTTCTCCGGGTCGGAAGATGCTAGTTGGCCGTTGTAAGTCCAGACACTCTACACTAAATCCTCAGTTTATGAGATGTCATGCCATTTTGAAATCTCCCATAATATAATGTACATATATATATTTATATATTGATGAAATGATGTATCTATAAAATGTTGTATATCTTTTAAAGTTGATTTTTGAGAAGAAAAAGTGTTAAATATCATTTAAAACTGGAGTTTAGATTATTGAAGTAAACCATTTAGGTTTAATTATTCAGAATCAGCAAAATTTGTTCTTATTCTTTTCTCTGTTCTCTCTCTCTCTCTCTCTCTCTAGTACGCTTTCTGAGCGGTTGCCTGGCTCCGTCTTGTTTGTATTAGTGGGTGTGGGTGGGGGTTGTGTACGTACGGTCGTTTCAAATGGCAGGGGCCTGTGTTATGTTTGTTGTTGCCGTTCTAAATTGCGCCTTTTTTTGTTTTGTTTTGTCTGTTTCCAATTTCTGTGGCTCACCACCTCGGCTAGAATTTCCAACTGTGGACTTTGGGGTTGAATCCGTCCTAGAGATTAATTAGACGATGTGGTTAATAGGTTAATTAATTTTGTGCGCATGTTAGCAACTTTATGCTGCGTGTTGGTGCCAAAGGTGGCTCCTAAATTTTGCCTATTTATCCAACAAAAAGAGTTTAGGGGCAAAATTTT